>VOQK01041201.1:0-11976 GCA_015052645.1 Benitochromis conjunctus
GATTGGAAAAAACAAGGGTCTGGTGAGCAGAATAAAGACTGTCGCTCCTAAAACTAACGCACTCCACTGTATCATCCATCAGAGCGTGCTGTGCGCAAAGCTAAGTGGGGAGCTCAAAGAGGTGATGGAGAAAACGATGAAAATTATCAACCACATCAGAGGAACTTCAAGCACGCAGCACCGCCTGTTCCGCAAATTTGTGCTTGAATCGCAGGCTTCTCACGATGACCTGTTACTCCACAATGACGTGCGCTGGCTTAGTAAGGGCAAAGCACTGGAGCGCTTTGTTGAACTCCGTGCGCAAGTAGTGGATTTTTTAAAACAAAGTAAATCCAAAGCGGCAGCTGACCATCTCCGCGTCATGCAAGACACATTATACGTGTGCAACGTTGCGTTTTTAACAGACATCTTCTCCCATTTGAATACACTTAATCTCCAGCTGCAAGGAAAAGGAAAATCAGTGGTGGATTTGGTGGAAAAACTTGATGCCTTTGGGAACAAACTCGATCTGTTCCACGCAGATTTGTTGTCAGGGAGGCTGCTGCACTTCAACACACTGAAGACGGTGGGAGAAGGCAACGTAACAGACAAGATGAAGACATTCATCACACAATTAAAAGACAACTTTTCTGCTAGATTCGATGACTTTTTCATTTCCAGGGATGTCATTGGATTTGTGCGTGACCCATTCACCATCAGCCCAAGTGGAGAATTCTCCACAAACGCGATGAAAATGCTGCCATTAGACGAGGCGGCCATTCAGAGCCAGCTGGCTGAAATTCAGGCCGCAGGTGACATGAAGGCGGCTCTCCGTGGTGCTGAAAGCCTGAGCGCATTTTGGGTATCTTGTGACACATGACACATTGAAAACGCTGGCTATGTATGTGCTCACCATGTTCGGTTCAGCCTACACCTATGAGGCTGCATTCTCCAAGATGAACTCGATAAAAACACACGAGAGGAACCGACTGTCAACCCAGTCTTTGGAGGACTGTTTGTGCATAAAGTCTGACAACGGCCAAGCCTGATGTGAAAAAGTTGGTGTCAGAAGGGAAATGTAACTTTAGCCATTGATTAAGCACTGTGAGTAGCCCGTTTCAGCATTGTGATATGAATTCAAGCCCACTTAACGTTTCATTTGATGTGCGAACATTATTTGTGACCTGTTCTGTTCTGGTACCAGGTTATTTTTTTTACCATGCTATTTTAAGTTGTGCCAGATCGTTTTTTTAGTCCTGAGGAGTCTGCTAGTTTCAAGCATGTTGTTGAGACTTAGACATAAAAAAAACAAATGTTAAGTAAGGGCATGAGGAAAAGTTATGCGTTCGTTTTTGTTTTTTGTTTTTTTTTTAAACCTGTTTGAAACAATAAATGCTTAACGCCGCAGAGTCAGTGTAGCCTAAATATAGTCAGAAATGGTGGTTATTCTGACAAGAGACTCAGTTGTTGTTATTTTTAGTTGCTTTAATAGTGTGGACCACTATTTTCTTTTTGATCCTCACAATTTTGGAATCCAGTCGCGGGCTGGATTAAACGGCTCAGCGGGCCGAATTCGGCCCGCGGGCCGCCAGTTGATGATCAGTGATCACCCACAGTGAGTGACCCCTCCTCCTGCCATTGGGTACCCTTTCATCCTTTCTTTCTTGGTCTGTATTAAGTTTTTACCTAATAAGTATCGTTTCAACTTTTAAAATATCATAACCCAATTGTCAATGTGATATGTTCATCAATATTTTCCCCCAATCAGTTGTTAATCATACTTGCACTTTGTTCCTTTCTTTTAATCTCACACTTATGTTAAATAGCTTTCCTGAGCGCTATTCCCACACCTTGTTGTCCATCATTTTTTATTGGGTCCCTTTGTCAGTTTTATGGACAAAGTGAGTCCAAAAGTCTGCAAAACGGCAGCTAACAGTTAATCATTGTGACAATTTTATTGGGTTCTCTCGCCAGAAGTAGACGACTATCTATGATAAGAAAGGGTTTTTCTCGCCTTCTGGCGGCTGAGGCGAGAAAAGCAGAATGCCAGGTGCATCCTCAGTGGGGCCAGGTTTGTTTACTATATAGACCCCGGCCATCCCTGGCCATGAAGAGGAGCAGAGAGAAAGGGTCCCAGGTGCATACTTTAACAGTGCCTAGTTAAATGAATCCTACATTTGGACTTGTCCCTGTTGGCTACAACATGATCAAAGGTTATTTATTGATCCTAATTACTACATTTTCAAACAGTATCGATCAACAGTGTTGTTGTCTGTTCACCTGCTGTTGACTCTTGATGTCAATGACGTTGCTCTGGAACTGCATTTTGTCTTCAGGGAGAGGTTGTTTGTCCTTGAAGCTTGTTTTTCTGGATAAGATGTACATGGAGGTGAAGCTGTGAAATATTCAGCCAAAACTCAGCCTGCGTGTAGTTCTAATGATGTTAATCTATCATTTTGCTCCATGTGGTTTCTTTCATTCATCACTCACTCTTTCAAGTTGTTTCTATCTCAGTGAATCACTGAGATTTAGAGAAGGTGCCACACAAGTATGCAGGCCCAGTCTCAGCTTTGCAATTTGCTAACAAAAACCCTTTTGAGGAAGCATCTCTACATGGAGTATCAAATCAAGGCTGGAGAGGATTAAAGTGAGCAAATATGGATCCAGATACAGGGATAGGCCCATGCTCTCAACACAAGCTGGCATCTTTGTTACTCCTTCTTAACTTACTACTGCTTTTCTAAAGTCTTCACCAATAAATAGAGGAGGGAAAAAGTCCCAAGTAACCAGGATGGAAACAACACTGCCACTCTGCATACTCCACAGAAGACAAGCACTACGTTTGAGGATAAAGGAAAGGCCAAGGTGATTTTCTCATATAGATGAAAAAATTCTTCTCCATCTTTAATCTTAACCTTTACCACGAGCCACTGGAGATGAAAGAGGTGGCACAGATGAGAGGTCTGATATAGAAACTGATGAGTGATTTTGAAGATTACTAGCAGACCGACATAACAAATTGAATAATTGTTCAATTTTGGGTCCATTATACTCACTGAATTTAGTTTTTCCTTCTTTAGGTAAAGACTTGGTTTCAAAACATAAGCAGTGCATTTAGGAGGAGTAATAAAATCCCCCTGGTGTTCAGATCCTAAGCATGTGAATAAGGGTGTCCCACTTCATGTAAGTACCTCCCATTATTAAATAGAACTGATCTGTTTCTAATGCAGTCACTGTCTGGGGTATTGATTGGGTTTCATGACATTTAGAGCCTATAATTTAAAACAAGATGTCTGTATTCTGGTTTAACTGATGGTCCACCTGTCTGTGGTTCAGTTTCAGAGAGAGGGACAGCCCCGCTAAGGGAGCACTACAACCAGCAGATGATGGAGAGGAGTTTCAGGAAAATGTATCAATATAATCAGGCCCTCTATCTGCACATGGTGGGAAACATTGTGTCTAAATTACAGTCAACCTTCACCAACTCATCCAGATGTTTGGCTGGTCCATGCCACCAGGCCTAGGCCATCACGAATTAAACCCGAGTCTTCAGTGCTGCTATCAATGTGAACAACACCGGGCTTCACAGTGCATGTTTGGAAATAGAAAGTGGAGAGCATTGCCAACAGCTAATGCTCCTTTAACCACGGCTAATGTAAATGATGCCATGCAGCTCAATCTAGTCTGTAAGAGTAAGTGAATTAATTTTCTAGTTTACAATATTTGATCTTGTTGTTTAAACTCATGTGATTCAAACAGTCTCTCAGATTTGATCTCTCTCTCTTCACGTCAATAAACGGGCCGCGAGTTTGAGACCCCTTGTTTGAAAGAAAGGATGCTTTTTTTTTTAAAGTAACACTTCCATCATGTGACAAAAGAAGGGCAGAAAACAGAATGAAATGATTCATTTTTAAACAACTTTCCAAACATTTACTAATAAATGAAGCCACTATTTTCAGTCATCACGTTAATTTCACATTAGTTTCAGGAGTTCGTATTATGAACTCATAGAGAAATAGATGATGAGAGTTTAAAAATATATACCCTATTATTAAGAAATAAAAGGTATTTTAAAAATGTATTTAAAATGTATTTTCCTACAATGTCCTTCTTAGCTGGAAGTTCCTATCTCACAAACTTTGAATAGGTGAAAACAGACTTTTAACTTTCCATTTTAATTACAGTAAAATAAAGTCAACAGTTCATAATTTATGATATTTTGATAAATTTTGACTTTCATTATCAAGAAAAAAGAACAATTGTGATATAGTGAAAAATCTATTTGTCCATATAAGGCTCCTTTTAAATCCTAAAGAATTAGACTACTTTGACAATGAAAACATTTTGATATTTAACATCGTAGGTGCTGAATAGCCGATACAGATCCACAACAGTGAGTGCTTGTGTACTTCTGCCTCAGTGTCGACCTACAGAGAACTTTAAAGAAGACGTTACTGAGCTTCTCAGTTCAGCTATCCACACAGTTCACTTTAACTTACATAATATCTCAAACTTATCGTTAGGAATAACTGAACAAGACGATCAGATCCTTTTCAATGAGTTGTTAACACCTTATTTATTTAATCCATCATTTCACAAAGCGACACATGATGTGGTACTGCAGATCATTTTAAGGGGCCGCCACAAAGAAACAACAGTCTGTGCAAATAGTGCATTTTTATAGAGATACAGCAAGAAAGGACAGACGAGGGAAACACAAGACACGTCAGCGTTTCTCAGCCTCTGCAGCCCAGATTTAAAGAGCACGAGCAAACAGTCAGATTTTAGCCATATTTCTGTGTTTAAGTCGATTTACTTAAATTCAGCTTTTTATCTTTGAAGCTTCTGATTTAGTTTGAAAACATCTGATATCACAAAAGCTGAAAACGCTGGACCAGGAGGTAGAAACACAGGGAGGTAGAGAGGAAGACCAAACCGAAAGAGCACATTTAAGATCCAATTTCCATCAACATTAACGTATCAGGTCCATCTTACAGACAGGCACACCGATTAGCTTCAACAATTGCTTTAAAGGAAACTGTTCAGCTTACAAAGTTCACACTTTTGTCCATCACTGTTTAATGGCAACGAGCTGCTGTCATGCTGTCAGCTGCAGTCTGTAAAGATCCTCACATATTTCAAATTTACAGCACAAAACAGCATCATGCAGATAAACACACCAACGAGGAAGACACAAATATCGATGCTGCGTTCCAGATGTGTTAGAAGATCAGAAATACAGACTCTGATGCATGAGGCTTCACTTTTTTGTAGTTAAGAAACTTCAATCAGAAAGTATTTAACTGTAAATATTCCGAACCTGCAATATTATATTTTGGCAACTTGAGGGCAGCAGAAACAAACTGCAAAAACAAACCTGCTGTAATATTTTCTTGATAATCTACTTAAAGACATATTTTCCACAAGGTGAAGCCATGTTTGTGTCCACAACAGTCCTCTTTTAATTACCAGACGTTAGCTGATTTGAGTTTTGGCTTTTCTGCCATAAAAGCTTAAAACTGAGAAATTGTCTACTTTGACATTTAAAATGGTCGATGTGATATTTTCCCAACTTCAAAGAAATTTTGACATAAATGAGAAAAAGCTGAAGTCCATAAAGTCAATGAGAAATCATGAAAGTTTTGTGTTTGACTTAGTCGCACTTCACACCAAACAAAGTGCACGTTGTTCCAAATAGGACCAACATTTAATCTGATTTCAAAGGAACGCCACAAGTACTGAAGGCTATCAGATAGACCACTTTTTGGTTTTTCTTCATTATTTTATTCTCCTCAACTCTACACAGACTATCCAACCACCCGATCAGTACAGTGTTACATGTAGCAGCTGAACTGTAAGATGCTATTCTTAGAGTAGGTGGAGACCCACTGTGCAGCTGAAAGTGAAAATTTGACTTTTACGGTGAATAGTTGATTCAGAATTAGAAGTAGTGACAGAACCTACTCTTTTCGATCCCAGAGGGACTTTTAACACTGGGCAAGTTAAAATTACCAAAAGGCAGGATGCAAATGCTTTCACAGAGTATTTGGAATAAAATGAGGAAAGCAGCCTAAAGACAGATGTCCTGATCTAAGATAAGAGAGCTTTGATTGACTCCATGTTAACAAAAACATGTGACTGCAGCATCTCATGGTAGCAATGCTGCACACACCACCAAGGTGAGATGTATCCAAGTACTCCTGTTCAATCATTCAGTCAACCAAACATTGGGAATCACCATCTGGAATAGTGGCAGACTTTGGTATCATAACTTCCCTGATAAGACTTGATGGATATTCAGCAGCTGAACTCAGTAATGGACAGTCACGTGTCTTTATTTCTGCTGCTTGTCTAAACCAACAACAGTTTGCTGACATAGTCACCAAAACGACTTACTAAAGTGGCAACATGTTGTTCTGCTGCCCCCTGGTGGCCATTAAAAAATCCACTATACCAGTAACAAACCAGTATTACCTGTTAATGCAAAGTTAGCCACTGGGGGAAATTTCTGCTTTCTGACACGAAAGGCAACGCAGCAATGTAATAAACTCATCATGCATGATTCTCCAAAATAAAAGAGCTTTACAGAAGTCTATAATTTCTTAATATTTCCTGGAAATGGCGACACGTTGAATTAATTAATTTCAATAACTGGAGTCTTTTTCTAAAAGTCAACAGATGAAAATTATTTATTACATGGAGAAAAATGTTCCCAATCACACACGAGTAATAAATTAATATTTATTATTATTTGAATACCCCAATCACCAAGTTACAGTAGTGGTTTCCAGAAAATTATTATTAGGAAATTAGAAACCAGCAACACAAAGCTATACCAGTACAGCTGGTCTAAACGTAGGTCACTTGAGGTTTGAGTCATGCAGAATCCACAGTGTGAGGAATGTGTGTTAACATCAGCGTACAGTCCATCATCTTTGGCACGTTTGATTTCCTGTTTGACATAAATATTAAAAGCAGCCACATGAGACAAGTTTAAAAGGACAAACATGCGCAGAGACGCCTGACAGCTCGATCCGGCTCTTCATCCCCGCCTCTGCTCTGCTGGATTTAACGATTTAGTGTCTTTTGAAAGCAGAAGAGTCAGAGCTGGACATTGCATAGTGTTGTTAGAGAACAGAGGCTCAAGCTATATTTTTAGTAGGAGTAATAGCTTCATGGTGACAGGGGAATTTCATATTTTTCTGTAAACACGAGGCCCAGATTTTCAGGCACTGTAGAGTTCATCACTCCCTCTGCTGCTGGTTTGTACGCCCATGTCTGTTGCTTCTGTTATGAAGCAACCTTTGTGCACATATGAGCTCTGGGAAGGTGTGGAGTCTCTCTCAGTCTTTGTACATTTAAGAAAGTATAAGGTTAGCTTCACAGATGTTACATCAGAGCTGACGCCATGCTGGAGGTGATGTTTACAAGGGTGTAAACAAAACTGCTGTGTGTCTGTAACAAAGAGTCAATTCTGGTTTTCTGAGCTACTAAACACATAAAGCAACATACACCAATAAGCCACAACATTTAAGTGGACTGTCATGTTAAACATGGCTGAGCCAAAAACTAATGTGGTCATCCCAGGCTGTGAGCACAGAAGCCCTGACAGTTTAACTCAATAACATTTATCATTCTGATGCACTCAAAGGGACCTGGTATTTATCACAATGTCTGCAGACCAAGCACATGCACTTCTACATGGAACCACCCCAACAGCAGTGGTCTCCCCCACAAAGCAAAAACTGCCCAGGAATGACTTGAGGTCCACGTCTGACCCTAACGAGTGTCCTTTCATAATGTGGGCTGCATGGATTGCTCTGCTTGCTCTGGCTCATCCTCCTGATGGTCGAACAGATTTTGGGTGAGTTTAGAAGTTTTGGACTCTGAGTGGAGATCATGTTCCTGGTTTTGCTTTATTTTTCATCATGCTGGGGTGAGACCACTGCTGTCAGGGAGTGTTGGTAACATAAAAGGGTGCGTGCATTTGGTTTGTGACAATCTTTTGTTGGGATGCCAGGACTCAAAGCTTCTCAGCAGAGCACTGTGTTTTCACAAGATGTGATTCACTTCACCTGTCAGAAGTTTTAATGTTGTGGCTGCTTAATGTATGTTCAGGTGTGGTCTCGTATATTAGTTTAGAAACTGGAGCTTATTAGAGCTGTTTCACATTAGTGTAACTTTAACAAATGTGGGTTTGAACAAACCCACAAAAGCCCGCTTGGAGAAAATTTGGGGACCTGACCTCATTTTAGTTCCTGCTTTATTGACATATGAATATGCACAAATATTTGTGCCTTACAGGCAGACATTCCTCTACAGCTGCAGCTTAAAGCTCACAGTAATTAGTAGGCGTTTCTAAATAATCTTTGATTTCCGTGACTTGCTTGTGTGACACAACCATTTAAAACTGTTTTGACCACACCTGTTTTCCTTTGGCACGCTTGTTGAGGCTGCCAAATAATCAATTTAAATAATATAAATCGCCTGATGTCAATACATTTATTTACCATTTTAACTTTATGTATGATTGATCTATGATTACTTCGGTCATTTTCCAATCTCTGGTCTCTGTGAACATGTCGGCATTCTTGGCATGGGTCTGTGTGCTGTTTGTGCAAAGACTAAATAAACATACTCGCCACTGAGAACTCCTCAAGTAGCCATAATCAGATTACAGTTTAAGAGTAAATGTCTCCTGAGAGTCTCAACTCAGGGAGATGCTGTCTTGTTAACATGCAATCATGAGCTATAATCTATGATGTGAAACACAGATCATAACACTTAAAAAACTCCAGCATGACCTCATCTGTTTTTGGTCAGAGTCTCGTCAGACCTCCAGAATGGCGTCAGAGTGTTTTCTATCCACCTTCCACGTGACGAGCACAGACGTGCCCCCCCTCTGCCTCATGTCCAGACCTCCATGGGCACCATAGCCTCCTTGGAGCCGATGGTTGGAAGCAGGTTTTGTTCAGACAGGAACTGAAGGGGAAACTGAACGAGGAAGCCACGGATCTTCTTCAGCTCCTCCTGAGCCCGAGCCGGGTCCTCTTTGTCCAGGCCAGCCTTGGCCAGGTAGCCCTCCAACTCCATTATGTTACGGACATCGCTGGATGGCAGACAGCGGAAAACCTGGAAGAGTAAGAGAGGGGTTTGTTTTAATGTCATTATTCAGGATCTATCACTGATTCTGTATTTATTCCTCCATGACTGTGTGAGGACAAGAAGTGGAAAAGATCAGCTTTGTCATCGTTGCTACGCTTGTAATTTTATTATAGATTAAATTGTCCATTAACTAATAGAAAGCTCATATATAAAATATATTTTAAAAAAAGAAAGAAAAAGTTAAGCTGAATACAAAGGAGTACACTCACCTTCTGGTAAATGGAGGCGTTACGAGCGCTGGTGGACATCCAGACCTCCTTGTAGAATTGATCGCTGATTGGATCCGAAACATCGATGGAGGGATCTGTGTAAGCGCCGAGGATCGTCCTGATGGACACAGAACAGAAGGACGGTGAGACACACGAAGATATACTAAATAATACAATAAGTAAAAACAGAGCGACAACCAGCTTTAAAATCTTTACATTACATCATAACATTAAACAACCAAGAGACTTAAAGAGTAGAAAATGAATATCATAATCATACAAAATGTACACATTTCCTTTGAAACAAAGTGAAAATAGTCAGTGGACACCAAGAAAGACCTAAAATATATAAAAAAGAAATAAATAAATGCAGCATTTAGTTAGGTCCATAAGTATTTGGACAAGGAAAATGAGGACTATGTATAAAAATGGCTCTAATTCCTAAACAGTCAATGCAAAACTTTTGTCCTATGCCTTGAATTAAAGCTTAAAGGTTGCACTTCCATCACATCTGGGTTGTTTAATTTAATGGAGAGGTCTTGAACCACATATTGAGAACCAGTGACCGTGTGGATGTTTGCACCATCTCCAATTTTCTATCTGTCTATCTTTCTATCTTTTCATCTGTTCTTTTTCTTTTTTGAAAGAAAACAATGTAACTAACTAATAGAATAGAATAGAATTCAACGTTATTGTCGTTGCACATGTCATGAGTACAAGGCAACGAAATGCAGTTTGCATCCATCCAGAAAGTGCTTTAGCAATAGATATATTACTAATCAGGATCTAGATGTCATTATGGATGCAGAGACTCAAGTCCTGCATGATGTGAAGGGAAATTTCCACACTGGCAGAGCCATGCAGTCTCTGACTGCTCTTCTTTCAAGTTTGAAATCTGAGATTTCACTCTGCACCCAGTGAGAGTTTGTGGAGAGCAGAAACCATCTGAAAAAAACGGTCCTCATGAACTGGAAAAATAAAAATAATCTTAATTCTAACCAATATAGAAACCTTCTAATAGATCACATTGGTCTTGATACAGCTTCTGCCACCACATTAGATCAATCCCTCTGGGCTCCTTCGATCGGCGCCATCACATAGTGGGGGTGGGGGGGTCGTAGTTTTGTCCCGCCTTCGCTATTGTGGTCGATGTGGGGGTAGGGATGGGCTTGGGGCGTCTAGGGATTCCCTGGGGACATTTTCCCTGGAGGGCTTAACCCTGGGGTTGAGGCCATGACCTGGAAAAGGGCTCTGGTGGCTCTTAGGTGGTGCTTTCCTCATGGCTGTGTGCAGCGGGGCTGGGGGAGGGTCTGCGATGTAGGTTACTGGCCTGGTAGCCTGGCTGCCCCTGGGTGGGTCCGAGGCGGACGTGGGGGCTTGGGGTACCGGGGGTGCTCCGCCTCTGGGCTGGGACTCTGGTTGGGCCTTGGGTGCTTGGGTCCTAATTGATGTGTCGCCGGGGTGGTGGGTGGGTGGATGCATGGGGACTCAGCCCTGGCGCAGAGGGCCTCTGGTGCATCAGCCTAACTAGGGTGCTGGAAGGTTGTTACATCCTTGCAGGAGTTCTCTGCTCTCCAGGAGTCCACTTGACCTGGGAGTCTATTGTCTCATGTTGTCTGGGAGATGATTGGATAATGGAGTGGGTACAGCTTCTTCTGTGGTAGGGTCGGGAGGGCCGCCCCGGATTCTGTGGGGCTTGGCGGAGCGCTGCCGTGGGCCCCTGGCCTCGGTGGGTTCCGGAGGGCAGGGGTGCCTACTGGGGCCTACTGGGCTCAGGGAGGGGCTAGTTGCCCCTCCCTTCCTTCCCTCCCCATCCCCAACTGCCTCCCTCTTCCCTCTTCCCGCTCCCCCACACCCACCCACACATGCAGGGCCTTGGGGTGCAGGTGTGTCATCGGGGTGCAGGGGTGCAGGGGTGCAGGGGAGGCATCCCCCCCCCCCTCCCCCCCTCTGCCCCCCTCTGGCCCCCTCTGGCCACCTGTGCCTCAATTTTATTCCACAACCCAGACATCCACATTACTTACACTCCCATAACACATACATATAGGGCCTTGGGGGTGGGCACGCTATACGATGTCCAGAGGACGGTCTGTGTACTCGGCCTCACCTGTGGCGCCGGTGCCCACCTCTCAATTTTAAATGCATGTAGACATTGAGTGTTTCTAGGAGGGGCCGTGCCAACACCTGCTGCTCTCTGGCAGGTAGCACCATGCCCTCCCGTGTTTTAAATGCACTTTAGAACAGCACGCAGCAACACTACATATGAGCGGGCGGCGGGAGGCATGGGGTTTTCACACACCCCCATTCTCTGTTAGCCATCAGGGCAGAGGGGCTGGGAGGAGGAGTTGGCTGTGTGGTTGAGGTCTGGGATGCTGGGCCTCCCTGCTGCTATGGAGCCGGGGATGGTCTGCTTGTCTCCACCCCAGGGAAAGGGGTAACATCTTCTGGGTCTGGGTGTGGTTTCCCCCTCTGGGGGTGGTGGGGCCTGGACATGTGGTATAGAGTATGTTTGGGGAGTGTGAGTGTGTGTACAGTGTTCATTTCTGTCTGTCTCCACGTTGGGTGAGTGCTGAGTATTTGTATATGTGTGCATGAGGGTGGGAATGCATATCTGTCTCTGTGT
>VOQK01041257.1:0-13022 GCA_015052645.1 Benitochromis conjunctus
CTGGTCGTGGAACACTGGATCAGCTCTTTATCCTCTCAAGGATACTTGAGGGTGCATGGGAGTTTGCCCAACCACTCTACATGTGTTTTATGGACTTGGAGAAGGCATTCGACCGTGTCCCTCGGGGTGTCCTGTGGGAGGTGCTCCGAGAGTACGGGGTGTCTGGCCCATTGCTACGGGCCATTCGATCCTTGTACAACCGTTGCAAGAGCTCTATCTGCATAGCTGGCAATGAGTTGGACTCGTTCCTGGTGGATGATGGGCTCCGCCAGGGATGCCCTTTGTCACCGATTCTGTTCTTAATTTTTATGGACAGAATTTCGAGGCGTAGCCAAGTGGCAGAAGGCTTTCACTTGGATGGTCTCAGAATACAAATCTGAGGCCATGGTCCTCAGCCGGAAAAGGGTGGAGTGCCCACTCCGGGTCAGGGACAAGTCTTTGCCCTAAGTGTAAGCGTTTAAGTATCACAGGGTCTTGTTCACGAGTGACGGGAGAAGCGAGTGGGAGATCGACAGATGGATTGGTGCTGTGGCTGCAGTGATGCGGACACTGTACTGTACTGTAAGGTGAAGAGAGAGCTGAGTGTAAAAGCGAAGGTCTCAATTTACCGGTCAATCTATGTCCCTACCCTCACCTATGGTCACGAGCTGTGGGTAGTGACCGAAAGAACAAGATCGCGGATACAATCGGCAGAAATGGGCTTCCTCCGAAGGGTGGCTGGCCTCTCCCTTAGAGATAGGGTGAGAAGTTCAGCCATCCGGGAGGGGCTCAGAGAGCTGCTGCTCCATCACATCGAAAGGTGCCAGTTGAGGTGGTTCCAGCATCTGACAAGCATGCCTCCTGGGCACCTCCTGGGTGAGGTGTTCCGGGCATGCCCCACTGGGAGGAGGCCCCAGTGGGGCATGTCCCACCAGGAGGAGGCCCCAGGGCAGACCCAGGACACGCTGGAGAGATTATATCTTTTGGCTGGCCTGGGAACACCTAAGTGTTTCCAAGCTCTTTCCAAGCTCCTTAGACTATGATGACCTAGATGACTGAGAACCTTCACAAACAACCATGTTCTCTATTTGCCATCAGGAGTGGGGGACTGGGAGGAGGAGTTGGCCGTCTGGTCGGGGTTTGGGATGCAAGGGCCAGGAGTGGGGTGGTCTGCTTGTTTCCACCCCAGCGAAAAGGGCAACATCTCCTGGGTCTAGGGTGGATTTCCCCTCTGGGGGCAAGGGTACATGGACCTGGGGTATAGAGTGTGAGTGTGTGTACTTGATCTCCTCCATGGCTGCTTCATGGCCTGGTGGGCGGGGCTATGGCTCCCCACACCCTCTAGCAGATCCTTATATGGAGAAACCTTTTGAATATAAGTGTGCTCACTCATACAGGTGTGCACAGGTGTTCCCAGACACAAACTATCTTTCTTGGCTGCTACCTCAAAACGCTGTCGGTCTTGCATGCTCCTCAGTAACATTCAATATTTATTATTTACTGTTACTTATACTTATCTAGGTTGTTGCTGTGGTCTCCCTACAGTGTTGTTCTCTTTTTGCTTGTTTTCTTTTTTCTTCCAACATGTGATCCAGCTGACTTTTTAGTGTCTTTTCTTGCTGTCCGTCTTCCCCTCTGTTTTTCTTTCCCTCCCTTTCTTTCTCCATTTCCTATCCCCCAGTCATGTCTGAAAAAAAAAAAATCTCTTTAAATGTGCACGTGTCACATGCTCATGTCAGTGACTTTTTATTCATTCATTCATTTATTTTTTCTGGACTGTTAACAGCTCGGCCATTCTTAAGCAAGATCTCCACAAAAGTCTGAAACTTCCTCCAAATTCATGTTATATATTTTTTATGAACCATATTTATCTCAGCTCTGTTTTTTAAACCTTTTATGCTTGAAGCTGAGTTTATATAAACTCCAGACCTTGGAACCCACAACTGGGAGATTTTGAGATAAAACAGTGGAGCTGCTCTTCCGTCTTCTTTGTCCGGCTTCTTTATGGCTATTAACCTGCTAGCATGTGCATGTTTCCAGAGGACAGGGCATGCATGTTCTCTAACTACAGGCTACTGATCCAAAAACAGGCTTCACTGAGTTGCATTTCTTTTTTTTGAAATTGGTGTTGTTTCACTGAGTCACCATTTCACTGAGCTGTATTGGATAAAATAATATAGATGTATTCTTTTTCATGTAGGTCTACTCTAGTCATAAAAAAATATGATTCTTGTCTGTATATGTAATATATACAACCATATTCTCGGTGCTGGACATTCTAGGTTGGAATTTGTAATCCTGACATTTTGCTTTAAAACCTATAAAATGTTATAAAATAGATTTTAGATTTTAAAAATCTAAAAACCCTTTGAAACCCTGTAGTCAAAGCTTCTTCAGCTTACCATTGACCAAACAAAAGTGAAGAGGGTTGTGTCCAACTAGAAGACTCCCAGGTCCTCATATTTGTAGATCACATTTTTTCTTTATAAACAAATATAAGAAAAGTTAAAAACAAACATCATAATGCATAGCTTCCACTGTGTGACTCATTGATACTTGTTCAACCTGTACATGAGCCAAAAGTGACCAAAAACCAAACAGCAGAGAAGCTTTAGTGCAAAGGTTATAAATTACTGGATTTATCGTGTCACCTGCAAAATGATTAAATTAAGCATTTACAGAAATGGTTACCATGTAGCACTCATACAATACTCTGTATTGTATGAGTATCACATCCTTTAATTTCATAAACTAGACCCTCAATGACAGAAGTAGTTCAATTCTTTTGATATTTGGAAACACTGCTGTTTCTTCCCCTTTAAGCATTTTAACTAACAACTCTTTAATTATTTTGTAGAATATTCAAATACTGTATTTAAGTTTCTTTCTTTACTCATATTTGAAATATTTTACATTTCACGTCAAAAACCATTGTCATCAATGAGACCCATTAAGGGACGGTGCTGACTTCATTATGTTTCTGGCTCTTTTTACTCACTTGTAAATCAACCAAAGCAGTGATGAAACACATACAGTGTTGAACTGTTGCTCTATATGTACTTCGTGGCTAAAATCCTGTATTTTAATGCATGATTTTGCTTAATAGCACAAATGTTTCTTCCATGTTTTTTTCAGGTTTGCACTATTACACAACCACAGTTTGTAAAACATACATGGACTACTTTCATAACCTTGTTCCAGCTTCTGCTCTGCTCCATCACTTTGAAACACACTCCAACCATAAACTCATCATTTTAAATTACATGTCAAAACACATTTGTTCAGACTTGCATACACTTTATTATTACTCTGGTCACAGTGTATTTGTGACCTTGATAAGCTTTTTATAGTTTTGTGGTTTTATTTGGTTATTTTATTCCTTTTAAACTGTGTATATATTTTTAATTGTTGTAGTAATATAATATCACTGTGTGGGCTTTGAGAGGCACCTATAAATAAAATGTATCATTATTATTATTATTATTATTATCAAAAATATTTTT
The DNA here is from genome assembly GCA_015052645.1 of Benitochromis conjunctus. Lineage (NCBI taxonomy): Eukaryota > Metazoa > Chordata > Actinopteri > Cichliformes > Cichlidae > Benitochromis > Benitochromis conjunctus. Next base: position 3,483 of record VOQK01041257.1, read on the forward strand.
ACCGAGTCTAAAGTGACAGGTTTGAATGTGTCCTTGTTTTATCCGACAAATAATTAAGTCATGAGGTCATTTAGTTTTCATGTAGCTCAGCACATGTAGAGAAATCACTCAGGGGTCATGACTGTGTAGCAGGTCCAAAGATTTCACATCACAACTCTTAAAAAAAAAACAAACATCAACAACACAAGAAAGAAATGTGTCACGGTGGGGAACGCTGATGTATTAATGGAAGGGACCCAAAGGCAGACATGAGAGAAAAGAACTGAAGTTTAAAGTAGAAGTGAGCCTTTATAACAGCTGATTGAAAAACAGCAAACAAGACGAGGCGAAACAACGGTGAAACTAAACTGAAATCTAAACTATGGAAACAATGACGAGAGACTAAAATATCTACCAATGTCACTATGAAACAAAGCAACCATGAACATGAACAGTAGGAAGAACTCTGAGACTTGACGTCACTAAACATGAAAACAAACAGACGACCCGACAGGAACAGACGGAGACAGAGGACTTAAATGCACGAGAGGGTAATGAGGGAAGTGGAAACACCTGGGTCAGCTGACACAAGACGTCACAAGGGGAAGTAAAACAAACACATTAAACATGAAGACAGGACTTTCAAAATAAAACAGGAAACATGGAGAGATGTAGACATGAAACATATGACAGACTAACACAGAAGACAGGAAACGACTCACAAACATGGGAACATAGATGAAACCTAAACTAGACAAAACAACAACACAACCCTGACTAAATAATAACACAAAAACTTAATATATTTCCAAAATAAGAGAAGGAATCAGAAAATACTAAATAAACTCAAACTGCTGGCTCACAGACCAAATGTCTGGTTAGAAACATCTGGAAAAACACAGGAAGGCTCTCACTGTTCTTTAACTTTCACAGCTGAGCAGACTTTCAGCTACATGTTTCATCATTTCCTCTTTTTGTTTTTTACTAAATGTTTATTGCTTAGTGGTTTTCAGTCTATGGGCCAGAGAGAGAGAGGAGAGCAGGTAATCATTGTATCTGTGAGCTTTAGAGCAAACTGAAAATTACTACTTTAAATATTCATAAAATACTTTCAATAGGAAGAAGAAAGCATAACATAGTTTAATGTTTAAAGAAAAAAATAATATTAAATGTGTGTATTTAACATGTATTGTGATTTTTAATGTATTTTACAGTCACTAACTCATCCTGTAAAATGAGCCACAGAAATGAGTGTTGGTTATGCAGCACAGTGCAAAAGTCTTGAGCCCCCATCACATCTTATGTTTTGCTTCTAAGGATCCAGATGTTCTTATAATTTTTAATGCAATAATTCTCCAGGTTTCTGTGACTGGTGAACTAAATGTTTGTATTAAAAATTCATTTTAATTTGAAAAGCTCCTCCCCTGTTCACTATGACACCATCCTTCCCTGATATGGACTGTGGCTGCTGTACTGTTAGTGATGGAGACTCTAAGTGAACACATCTGTTTTATTTCTGCGTTTATTGAAAAGCATTCTGGGACGATAGTTGAATAGTTTTCACAAACATGAACTCTTTCTTTATTGTTGACATTTTGTTGTCATATCTTATTCTGTAGTTTTTATTTATTGATATTAAATCATATTACTTTTCTATTTAAACTCACAAAGTTTGAAGCAGGAAGTCAAAACCATCCTAAAGGATTTGGTCACTTCCTGTAATCATGACGGAAAAAATAGAACAAACTCGAACAGCTGTGGCTGCCAGAGACCCTGCACTACTTTAATACTGGTTTTTATGAATGTATTAATTGATTATTATTATTATAAACTTCTCGGTGTGGTGGTACACTCTGCTGTAATTTTACAATAATCTTTCCCCTGAGTATGGCTGACGCATCGCTGGTATAAAGGGCAGCCATATAGATATGACCTATATATTAAACACAAACGTATATCATATAAGTTACAGTCGGAACATTTATGTTTCTGTTTAAACGTTTACAGATCATTTCGTGGTTTCGGCACGAACTCGTGTATTCGGTGATTACCGTGTAACGTTAGAGTCGCACATCCTGAACGGAGAGTTTACTGTGTGGATCAAGTTTAAAAAATAACTGAATAAGACGAAGCTCCGTTATGAAACACAGACTCGATGTAACGGCGGGAGTCTGACCTCAAAACAGCTTTAAAAGAAGTCATAACATACCTGAGCAGCAGAGCAGAGCCTCGCGGGTGAGCTGCTTTCATTTATAAGGAAACACTTCCTGTAGTTTCTCCTTCTCTTTGTAGGTGCTGCTGGTGTCCACACGATGGCGCCATTGTAGCAGCAGACAGATGACACAAACCGCTCCTGTTGACTTATGAACATGTTTTTATTGAGAAGGGAAAATATTAAATGATTTAAATAGAAATATAATTCTATAAACACACTAACAACAATAAATAGCATGATATACACGGGTTCAAATGTAAACGTGTAGTCAAAAGCTTTTCACTGCGAGGTTTCACCAGGACAAAGATGGAAAACAAGTAGCAACAACATATCAAAGATCACTTTGAAAACACACTCAGTAAACAAATGTGAAACTTTAAGTTCTTATAAATTTCCCACTGGTGGACATTTTCTCAGTAAGTGTAGTGATTTTGTTTCCCATGTTGCTCTGACCTTTTCCTCCACCTCTGCCTTTGTTTAAGTTTTTATTAACCAGCAGTTTCACACCAGCTTTCATGCTGATGTGAAATTTGATTTGAATTAAAAAAAAAATTCAAATGTGAAAACAGACCTTGCAGGTATTTTGAACCCGCTGTTTATCCAAGACTAATCCAGAAACACATGTGTGTGAAAAAACCTAAAGCCTGTATTTGATGAAATGTAGACATTAGCTAATAGTTACAACAAACTGGACACTCGTCAGAGCAAAGACGGATTTAGGACAGAATGAGGAAGAACTGCAGGAAAGTTAACAAGTACAAACAACCTTTTTACATGGAAAACCTGAAAAGCAGGTAAAATGTGCTCTTCCCACTGAGGTTTTTCTTTCTTCATCTGCCTCCTCTTCTTCTCTTGGACCTTTTCTATACTTTCTCCATCTGACCTTCTGCTCTTTCAGTGTTTTTCTTGTTACTTGTGACTCTTTGTTTGGACAGATTATTTTTATTTGTTTGCTGCACAAGTTTTCCTCAAGTTTCCATTCTACCAAGATTAATAAAGCTTAGTGCAAATACTTTTTTCTTCTTATTTTTACTTGTGAACCACCTAAAATCAGGTAGCCATGCCTAGTGTAGTTAAACCAGTTTGGTTTGCTTACAAACTCATCAATTGATTTGGACCAGAGTAAACAAACTAGTTCAGTGGTGCATTTCAGTCTCTCACTGAGTGTGCTCCTGTGACTAGCCAGCACATCATGAAGTGGGTGGGAAGTATTGTCCAGCATTGTCCTTATGTTGGACAACATCCACCTCTCAGACACCAACCTAATGGAGTCCAGCTCCATCCCAACATTACTGGCCTTGCAGATCAGTTTATTGAGTCTGTTGGCATCTGTGACCCTCATCCTGCTGCCCAGCATGCAACAACATAGAAGATAGCAGTGGACACAGCAGACTAATTAAAAATCCAGAGTATTGTCCGACAGATGTTGAAAGACCACAGCTGCCTCAGAAAATATAGACGACTCTGGCCCTTCCTGTAGATTACAGTGGTGTTTTAAACCCAGCCCAGTTTTTTATCAATGTGTTCTCCAAGTTATGTATAGTTCTCTACAATGTCCCCACTGGCCCCTTGGATTAAAACAGAGGTCAAGGGTTTCCTGGTCCTCCTAAAGTCCACATTCTTTGGGCTTTGTCACGTTGAGCTGCAGATGGTTCTGCTTGCACCACGTAACAAAGGAATCAGCCACAACCAGGTACTCCGTTTCATCACCTTCACTGATGCATCCAACATTCATATAAACTTCACTTTCCAGCGTGAAGCATGAAGAAAACAAACACTGTAGAAAAACGTTTTTCTACATTGTCTGGGCTTTCCAAATCAGATGTCTTGTGAGGAAAACTAAAGTATGGTGGAAGCTGGTCTGGGATCAGCCTTGAATTCTCAAATTCATCTACTTAATCTATCGACCTCCTGCTGCAGGGTTCTTCTGTTTACCTCTACTTATCTTTGAAAAAAACATTGTAGGAAAAATAATATTTGCTGTTCATTGCCTGTCGAACTGGTGGACAACACTCAGCTGAATCACCCATTAATACCATAATATTATGGTATGTTTGGTCTCACATCTGTCTAACACATTTTGGTTTGTTTAAAAAAAAAAGTGAGAAACAATGTAGAGCTGAAACAAAAATGTGCATGTACCTGGTTACAGGTTGTTAAAGTGTTGTTGTGTAAAAGGCTAAAGTAAGAGAAAGCCGCCAGTATTTTTACTGGTGAGTTAGTGATACAACTGGTCTTAAATTCAAAATAATTGAAAAAAGAACATTAGTTAGTTGAACACTGTGATGAAAACTGACCTTAGCATTTCCAGTTTACAGCATGCACTCTTCAATCTAACCGATAGCTTCTTCAGTCATGAATCCTTCAGGTCATTCTTCCTCAGGTCCAGGTCTCTCAGACTGTAGAGCTGAGCGCTTAGACCTGAGGAGTCTCTCTGTGAAAGGTTACAGCCATTCATCTTAAAACATACTGTAAAAAAAAACCTCACTTTGTTTTTGAAAATAGTTTTTAAATAATTTCAATGGACAATTAGAACCCCCCCACCCCCCCAATAATTCTAGCATTGCTTTTGAGAGCCAAAAAAATCATACCTATATTTAGCTGCTTTATTCATCTTTAAGAGATACGTAATATCAACTAAAATGTTGTTGTTGTTGTTGTTGTTGTTTATCAATTAGCTGCATAGATATTTGTTTTTGTTTGTTTTGTTTTTTTATCTTTATGGACCCTGTCACTGATCTGTGGTCATTGCAACTGAAAGAGATTCATGATTTGAAATTTTAGGGAAATTATTTCTAAGAACCGAATGAAAAAGCCTGGGAGGTGTTCAGACCTGAGAGTTATGTGTTTTAACTTTTTCATCCAGTTGACAGCAGTGTAACATACAGCAGCATTAACAGACAGCAGAGCCTCTATCCTGACACAGTTTTCATTATTGCCGGGGACTTCGGTCATGTGGATCTAAAGGTAATGCTCCCCAAAGTCCATCAACATGTAAAGTGTGCTACTAGAGGATTCAACATGCTGGACAAGGTCTAGTCTAAAGTCAAACTGGGCTATAGAGCTAAACAGTTACCACATCTGATTCCCACATACACCCCTCTCAGGAAATCTGTCTAAGGCCACAGACCAACCCTGCCTGAAATCCTCCACCATAGTCCCCATGCCCCCCAAAAAATCACCCATCGCCTGCCTGAATGACGACAGGCTGGTGGCTCTCACCCGGTGATGAAATGTTTCAAGAAACTGGTTCAGAGTCGTGTCATGTCATTAATCTCTCCCACCTTTGATGCACACCAGTTTACTTACATGGCTAACAAACAGACTAATGATGCTTGTTGCGACTTCCGTCCACAAACAAAGCTGTGGCCGACTGAGTTGGTTTTTGTACTGTGACACGTCTCCAGTGAACCATACCGAGTCCCACTTGTGTTTGACATATTTTTATTTTAAAACAAAAACATCAAACTTTTCGATTTCAATCAAAACAAATAACTTATATTGTTTGAGAGTAGGACTGAAAGATGACGTCAAATGATGTGCAAAAATGACGGTCAACAGAAAAGTTTGCAAACAAACCACTCACCCAACCTCCCTGTTGAGAACACCGGTGGTCAGGTAAATAACTAGCGCTGGGTATGAATGATCGATTTTAGCTTGAATAAAGCGATATCGAGTCATTAAAATCCTGAGTCGATCTTTAAATATAAATGTATTTTGCCAAAAATGCCAGATTAAAGCTTTCATTTCAACGACCACCAAACAGCTAAAACAGTAAATGAGAGCAGATAAACTGATTCCACACAAAGACGTAAACACAAAGCGCCGACCCGACACATCAGAATCTGTGAGATGTTCACACCTCTGATGAAGTCTCACAAGTGTCAGCTTTCTTTTTATAGATATAAAAATATGGATATGTACTGATAAGTGATCAGAATTGTAATATTTCTGTCTGACTGAGGCAAAATTTCTCCGATTCAAATCGAATCGAATTGGGACCTTGTGAATCGGAATCGATTCTAGAAATCAGAGATGATACCCAGCCCTATAAATAACATGCGACCACACCCCCATGCAACCACCTGAGATGCAGGAAAATCTAAACACCTGTGCCACCATAACAAATAAACATTCACTTTGGCTCTTACAATGCTGCTGCTATTGCCCTTCATGTTGTCTTGTCCCACTTGGACCACCAGGATAGCTACGCACGCCTCCTTTTATTGACTTCAGCTCGGCTTTTAATACCATCTTTCCTAACAGAGTAATTTGCAACCTGGCAGACCTGGGACTCCCCTTTTCAAGCTGTTTTTGGATTAAGGACTTCCTGTACACAGGCCCTCACACCTCCTCAGCCATCAGCATCAACACCGGCTCTCCCCAGGGCTGTGTGCTGAGCCTCCTGCTCTTCACACTGTGCACACATGACTGTGCCTCCGCCCACCACAGCAACACCATCATCAAATTTGCAGATGACACAGCTATGAGGTGAGGCTCATCTCTGAGGGGGATGCCAACAGGAACAAAGTGGAGCAACTGACAGCGTGGCGCAGGGACAACAACCTGATCCTAAAGACAACTAAGACCAAGGATTCATCGTGCATTTCAGGAAAAGAAAAACTGACATTCAACCACTGTACATCAGTGTGGACCGTGTAGAGCAGGTGCCAGAGTTCTGTTTCCTGGGAGTCCACATCATGGAGAACTTGGCCTGGGATGTGAACACGACATAGCTGACAAAGAAGGCCCAGCAGAGACATTATTTCCTGAGAGTCCTCAGGAAAAACAACATCTCTTAAAAACTGTTGGTGTGCTTCTACCGATGCTTTATTGAGAGCATCCTGTGCTACTGCCTCTGTGTGTGGTTCTCCAGCTGCACAGCAGCACAGAGGAAAATACTCCAGAGCATCATTAACACTGCTCCAGAGACCATCGGCGGTTCTTTACCCTTTCTTGAACAACTCCATAGGTCTCGCTGGCTTAGGAAAGCCTAGAAACATTTTAAAAGACTCCTCACACCCTGGTGACAATTTGCTCCAACTGCTGCCATCTGACAGCAGATACACAAGCATTAAAGCAAAGACAAACAGACTGAGAACAGTTTCTATGTGGTGGCCATCAGGGCATTAAATGCCACCTTGCACCATATGTAAACAAAATGTACACATGTGATGGTGTTCTCATGCAATAGTGTTACAGGTTACGGTGCAATGGTCCTTTTAACAGGGAGAAACCTCTGGCAGAATCAGGCTGCTGCAACCGGTTAAGGTTGAGGGGAGGGAGACAGGACAACTACTTTTACATACCCTAGGAGGTACAGTCTGAGAGCAAAGTGCTCTTTTGCAGTAACATGGTACTATGAGGTCTTTAAGATAAGATGGGGTCTGATTATTCAAGATCTTGTATTTGAGGAGAAGGATTTTAAATTTAATTGTCTCAATGCAAACTCAGTGATCCAGGTAAGGAAACCCCTGATTGTTGATCCTGTTCATCTGGATGTAGCGTTTCCAGTGGGAGCAGTGAAGTTTTGGTTCCCTTTGAAGAACAGAACATTGTTATAAGGTCTGCAACAATGTTTCACACAGTGGAGAGACACTGCCCTCTACAGACTGACCCAGTGGACAAATTAAGCATAACAAATAAGAAAACTACAGTAGTTATAGCAGCTGCTTGAAGGTCACTGGACATTCATATTAACATGCATTTAATAAAATCAGCATGGTTGATCATCCATATCACTGATATAATTAAACATAAACTGCTGCAATGACACAAGTTTATTCAGGTTGTAGGAATCCATCAACAGTTTCCTGCTTCAATATGTATGACAATGTCGATCATAAATACAGTCATATAAAACTGTGTCACAAAAAAAAAATTTTTTTCAGGGTTACATCTTAGCTTTAGAGCAATGCAGTGTTAGTCATTAGTGTTTATTTTCCTGTAGGTTTGTGTCTATATAGAAAAAACGGTATGGCCGATAGATCCTATTCAACACATAGTGCCAGCTGTTTAAGGCTTTTAATCTAATATGTATGTACATATGTTTTTATATGAAAATATTGCTCATAAAGATTATTAAAACAATATTTCCAAAAATATGCAAACAGGTTAAAGTTTTCACTTAAGTCATTAATTATGAATAAAATCTGGAAAAACCCCGGCTGGTCTCTAAACTTTTGTTCACTGAAAAATAATGTCTGAATGTTTCTGGTGATTCCTCCATGATATCAGTTTGTCTCATCTGCAGCAAACTAACTGCAAGAACATGTGGGTCCTGGAATAATTATAACTTCCATCTTTAAAGGGCTGAAGAGGCTGAAAGTTTAGAAGGAAAGACAAACATGTATAGACTGAACTATCTGTTCAACAGTTTATGTTTGCCTGGAAAATCTGTGACTGTAGAGATTTCTTATGTTTAAACAGAACACAGACACAATGAAGAAACAGGCCTGAACGCAAACCCAGCGTAAAGAGGTTCAGTGAATGTGGTGTTGAAGGTGTGGAGGTGGATCAGAGTGTCAGAGGAGACTCTGTAGAAGGACAGAGTGCCAGCAGGACAGTCCACATACACTGCTACTCTGTTAGAGGCAGAGGAGGAGGACGACGAAGAAAAACATGTCTTTTGGTTATTGTGCCAGACAAAATAGTGATTTTCAGAGCAGCTCAGACTCCAGGACTGATCATTTCCACCAAACAAACAACTAATGCTGTCTCCTTTCCTTCTGATTCTTCTGTAACTCACTGAAATGTCAACCCTGCCTCTCCACTCGACCTCCCAGTAACAGCGACCAGTCAGAGGATCTGTGCACAGCAGCTGGGGACGGTCATCAAATCTGTCTGGATGATCAGGGTATGACTGAACCTCCTCCACACGTGTCACCTTCCTGTTGTTGTCAGACAGTTTGAGGTTTGTGTGTACTGTGTTTGTGTCGATTGTGAGTTGACAGGAATCTGATGGAGAGAACAAACACAATCCAGCTGCAGTTATTGATCCATCATCTGTTCATTGATGGACACTTTGATGATGACTCCTGACATCAGAGATGTGAATGAGTGACGTGACAGTTTGAAGATGGTTGAATGTGTGCTGCTTTGTTTTCATGAATCACATTAAAACCACACTTACACTTCCTCAGACCTGGTGTCAACCATCGGACTCCAGCAGGCTCCACACTGAAAGGAGGAGAGGGGTCAGACCAGCACAGTCTCTTTCAGCATGAATAATATTAAATCAATATGTTGTGTGTGTTAATTCAGAAGACCCCTATGAAACAACCATCGAGGGAACAGTTTACCCTGCCTGTGATAGGGATACCATGGCCCGAGGGCGAGCGTCTGGT
>VOQK01041262.1:0-11668 GCA_015052645.1 Benitochromis conjunctus
CAATTTAGAGTTTCCAATTAACCTATCCCCTCAAACTGCATGTCTTTGGACTGTGGGAGGAAGCCGGAGTACCCGGGGAGAACCCACGCAAAGACGGGGAGACCATGCAAACTCCACACAGAAAGACCCCGGCCTGATGGTGGAATTGAACTCAGGACCTTCTTGCTGTGAGGCAACAGTGCTAACCACCGTGCTGTCCGCTTTGCCTCTCCAAAATGTGAAATGGACATGCATGCAGAAGTTGCCAGTACCAGTAGGGGGAGATGATATATTTAAAGCCAAGAAGTTGATAGTGAACAAAAAACCTATAAAATAAGCTTCAGGGTCCTTAATTGTCAGCTGTTATTGCAGCTTAGTGCGACTTCTGCATGAGTGTGCATTTCAGCTAATTGATCTTTTTCTGTTATAGTTTACTGTCATCTCTTATCAATCTTTACAAACAACTCTTTTCTGCACCAAGAAACTGACATAGTTAACGACCAGCTGATCAAGAAAGTGAAGGGTTAAACACTTAGAGCAAAATATTTCCCTCACAAGTTTCCATGTGGCCAAAAACAAAATCTGTAATGTAAGAATAATACAGTAAGAACATTATAGTCCAATTCTGTCAATGTTTAATCTTTTTTTTTTTCTTTCTTAAACTCCAGCTGTGCTCTATAGAGGTAACCTGCGAGTCAGGAAGCGTCATGGCTGCCACACTGGCAAATGGGGGTATTTGTCCGATCACAGGTGACCGCGTGCTGAGTGCTGAAGCAGTTCGGAACACCCTAAGTCTCATGCATTCATGTGGCATGTATGACTTTTCTGGACAGTTTGCCTTCCATGTGAGTCCCTGTACTAGAGAGAAAAGAAGATTTCTTTGAAATCATAAAGCACTAATCATGAGATGCTGCATCGAGGTGTCACATATTTTGTTGGTTGTCCTTGTTTAGGTGGGCCTGCCAGCTAAATCTGGCGTGTCAGGTGCTGTACTGCTGGTGGTCCCCAATGTCATGGGTATGATGTGTTGGTCCCCACCATTAGATCGTCTTGGAAACAGTGTTCGTGGCATTCACTTCTGTCAGGTATGCTTCTTAAACATAATGAAGTTTTTTTTAAGTCTGATTTTTAAATATTTACATTTTATAATGGAAGCTAAATCGTCATCTCTTCTTTGTGTTTTCATGATAAAAAGTTAAAGATCAAATATACCACATGTTATATATGTCATATTAATTAATGTCTTTTATTTGTTGATTCACCAGGAGCTCGTGTCTTACTTTAACTTCCACAATTACGACAACCTGAGGCATTTCACTAAGAAACACGACCCGAGAAGACGATCAGATGACGATGATGATCCAGTGAGTTTAGTGCAACAAGTGTAACCAGTGCTTTCTTTTCAGGTGACTGACTGACTAACCTAGGGTGTTTTCACACCCATAGTTTTAATCTGGTCTGAGTCAGTGGATGAGTTTGTAAACTTGTAGCTTTTCCCATTTGGTTACTTTTTTTCATTTGGAGAAAACTCCAAGCAAACAAGCCAAATACGGACTTTCAGTCCTCTTATGTTGGCCTAATGTATCTGTGAAAGGCGCAACAAAAGTAAATACAGGAAAGAGCTGGCAAAAGTCGTCATCTGGCAAAATATAAATAAGGCATCACACATCATCACACCTTTGGAAGCAGTCAGTGACCACCTTCTTTGTTGTTTTGGTCTGCACCGTGTTCACATCTGCACAAACAAACTGCACCGAAGACAGAGTGAGAACCAGAGTTCAATGTAAGCAGTCTAAACAGCACAAAGGTGAAAACACCCCAAATGACTAACAATATACTGGAGCCCTGTTATGCTCATTATCAAGGTTCATATTTGTAGCCTTGGTCTCGAATAGAGTCCAAGGTTACAAGGATAAGAATAAATAGTCCTTATTTAGCCACTCCCTTAAACAAACAGTTTTATCTCCCTTACGCTTCTCTTTAAACAAGCTTTCTTCTGATTGGTTGCCCTCAAAACAGAAGGTTTGAACAGCAGGATCTGTGTTTCTTAACCAATCTGTGTTTGAGATTACATAATTAAGGACTTCTTTGAGCCTAAAGGTGACAAAATCCATCTGAAACTAAGATTTTAGAGCAGTCTGAAGGCTGATCTTTAACATTATACAGATTGCTTTAATATGTAATACTTTGGCCATGTTTAATATACGCAGACACGACCACTCTCACAGTGTTTGTTGTTTGATCAATTAGAACAAGTCAGTGGTAAGCCTGATGTTCGGAGCATACAATGGTGACGTCTCTGCTCTAAGAAGGTGAGTAAAACCTGGATTTTATCGTTTTATAGTTTTTACCAGAAACGCATAAAACAGTTGTATGATGCATTCTTACATGAGCAGTTTCTTATGGGCTCAACCCAGATACTCAACTCTGCTGCTCAACCCACAAATGCATTTTCCTTATAAATGTGGCACCATTTAAGATGAAATAATGGTTTATCATTGTTAGACCAAAGAAATAATCACTTTTTGTGCTAAGTTTACTTGTTGTCATACTAAATAAATACGTTTTAACATACTGTATGTTAACAGTCTTCAGCTAGCTTGTCTGCTGGCTTTAACAGATCTTGAGGCGGTATCAGTCTTCTTACCTAATTCTCCATAAAGAAAACAAAAAAACATTAAAGAGCATGTCAGCAGCCATATAAATGTGATTTCATCATGTAACTGTTTCTCACATACCATGGTTTCTGACAGGTCTCCTTCACTCGAGTTACAATAACCTTTTCGCGTGTGTCTTATCTCCCATCCCGTGTCCTCGTTATCCCCCCAGGTTTGCCCTTTCGGCTGTGAACATGGAGCAGAGGGACTACGACTCTCGCACAGTGCTCCACATTGCTGCTGCAGAAGGTGACACTTTTCATGATTAGTTCATTCATTGTTGGAAAATTCTGGCTTCAGCATGTTTGGTCTTCTGTTCTTCGAGCTCTGACATTGGGTTTGCTGCATTTTTATTTTTTTCTCTCTTTCAGGTCAAGTGGAAGCTGTAATCTTTCTAACCGAGATATGTAAAGTGAATCCCCACATGAAGGACAGGTAGGAATTTAAATTGTCATCTCCTACATTCAAAAGCGATAACACTAACTTTAAAAAAAACATTCATGTCCATATCGCGCTCTATTACCTGTTAGATGGGGGAATACACCTCTAGATGACGCCATACAGTTTGGCCATGACGTTGTTGTTTCGCTCCTGCAAGAGTACCAGCGTGCGTACGATTGCATCGACTCACTGAGCAACACAGATGAGCAGAAGGCCGCATTTGATACGCTGAAGAGCATTGTTTAAATCTACTAGGGATCATGAGAGCTTGCAATGGAAATTAGAATTTTTTATTTATGTAGCTGAGAGGAATGTAAGAGAAGTGAGACAGTGATGAATGAATTAGTTCAACTTAAATGTGGTAGAAATGTTACGCGAGCATCGTCTCATAGATTGTGAAAAGCTGCATCTCTTTGCAGACAGAAGGTTTGTATCAGAAAAGCACTATACAAACAAGCAATGTCACGCTTGTGGGGAGAAAAATTACATTGATTTATATTGTGATTTGGACTGCGTTGAAACTTTAATGCTATTTTGTGCTCAGCTTCTGATAGATAAATGAGATGTAAATATCTAAAGTGCTTATTTATTTTTAACACAGTGAGATGTTGTATCATCTGCCTTATTAGAGAGTAATTTAATCATAATAATGGGCTTATGTTTCCACTGAAATGACTGTAAATATGCCTAAAGCTGCTTTAATAATTATTAATAATAGTATTATTATTTAATAATAATACTACTATTTAATAATAGTCATGGCAAAAAAAAGGTATATCCTCTTTAAATTATAAGGTTTTACATATCTTGTAGATAATTTCTGGAGTAGGACCACACCTCCATACACACCCCTTACAGTTCTGTCTTTATATAACTCCCACCCCTACGCTAAAAACTGTTTGTTGTTGATTTTTTTTTTCCCCCCCCAGCCTTCCTCCCTTTTTTAATTCATACTCTCCTCATTTTTACATGGGGATCTTCCCAGCTGCCAGTCCCATCTGAGGCCTTTCCCAAACCGCAGTCTCAATTCATGCTCACACCATCTGCCGTTATCTACTAGAAATGCTTTCAAACCTAAATAAGGATGGGTTCCAGCTAGTGAAAGGATGTTATTTTAAAAAAAAAATAAAAAAAAATCCAAAAACAAAGTAGAGCCTTACGGTTTCCATAAGATTTAAGGGGATAAATAGAAGCTAAGTGGCGCTAATCAAGTGCACTTAATTAACTGATGATCAGCAAGTTTGACCACCTCAGTAAAAGCAGATGTTTAGACAGCTTGCAGGTCTGAAGCATTCAGGTGTGTTAACACAGTGCCAAGACTCTACAGGCCTCAGTTAGACAGTACAATATGACTGATAATGTCTTGGAAAGGTTTCTAGGAGAAAGCCTCTTCTCCCTAAAAAGACCTTATCAGCACAACTTTGGTTTGTAAAATTTAATATGAACAAACCACAAACGTCCTTTGGGCACAAGAGCAAAACGGAGATATTCGGTCAAAATGCAAAGAGCAGGGTTTGGCGAAAAACCAAACACAGCATACCAGCACAAACTTTTTACTAGTTGTCAAGCAGGATAGTGATGATTTGTTAGTTTTGTAGTCAGAGGATCTGGGCATCCTGCATTCATTGAGTCGACCATAAAGTCCCCTGTATACCAAAGTGTTTGTGAGTCCATCAGTCTGATGGCTAAATGTCAGCTCATGCAACTGAAAACAAAAAATCAAGGTGTTGTAATGATTGCAATGCAGTTTTCAGTTCATGGCAGACTCAAATCTTGGTGGTTCCTGCATTCTTTCTGATCATCTTAACTAATCTCCCCTCATTTAAATGTGTGAATTAATGATCTTAGAATCTGAAGTTGTTTAGAAATGGCTCCAAGATAGCGTCCCAATTTCTGTAAATCTGTAGTTCTCCTTCTTACATCTTCACTGGGCTCTTTAGACTTTGCCATTGTTCTGAGTATTGGTCAGTTCAATGAGTGCTGTATATAAATGACCAATCATGATCACTAAGGAGAAGTTAAGAGGCCTTAGCCTTATCAAGTTAAGACATGGTAGAACATTCAGCACCACGTATTAAAAGACTTGGAGTGTATGTTGGATTTACATTTGAGCCTGTATGTATATTTGACCCTGTGTGGGTTAGAGAAAATCCAAAATAGCTTCAACTCATGAATCCAGTTTTTTAGGTTTAAAGTCATTAAAGATGTGTGCTGTACAATCATTCCACCATGAAAAAGAACAGAAGAAATCATTCATTCTCACAATGACTGTATGTAAACATCTGACCCTACCTGTCCAAAAAACCTTACAACTGACAGGGGTTGAATTTTTTTTTTTTTTACCATGACTGTAGTTAATGTCTGAAACACGTTTCAGTCATTTTTATGTCAGAATCCTGGTATATCCAAATTAGTCTTTAGCAACTTGTTTTTTTTTTTCTATTTTCCTGTGTACATGATCATTGCATTAATTTCTGATCATCTTTGTGCAGTTGTCTTGATTTCTGTTTCTCAGTCACTAGATGTTCAGAAACGGTTTTGACATGCCACACTGTTCGCGTTTCTGCTGAAGTGCTTCAGGCGGATTGTCCACGTTTCTATAATATAATGTTGATTATATGTGCAACATATAAAACGGGTATTAATGCCCATGAGAAACACTCTGCAGTTTACTCTGCTGATGCGTTGTGATGTGATTTTTCAGTAAAAAATAAAATAAAAATCTCATTGGATATTCTTGCCAAACAAATAACTGAATGTGTCAGGCGCTGGGAACAGTGTACATTTGGGTTGACACCATGTGTGTCATTGAATATAAGGTGTGCACATAAATGAATGCAAACTTGTGCTTTTCAGTATGAAGGCCTGTGATGATTTCACTACACTTCATTTGCAACTTGAGCTGTTTTCACACACATTAACTCTGGAAAATGTTGGGAGAATTAATATTGGGATAATGTCCAGTTTTCCTTTCTCAAATGCGGCATTCAACAGGAGACGGTTAATATCCTCACTTCTGGAAATACTCTGGTTTAAGTGAGGGTGCTTCCTGCACAGAGTGTCCTCATTCTAAAGAGGGATGACGAGCGTGACTGCGTTCTCGCTGAAAAGTTCATGTGTGAAAACCGCTTTACCTGCAATGGAAAAGCAGTTTTCTGATTTGTATTAAAAGCCTTAAGGTCACTGTAAATGACAAACTGTTGTAAATAAAAGAATGTAGAGGCACAGCATCAGTGAAGTTATTTTATTAAATTTGAGTATGAACATGAGCTTGAAAAATGCTTTGTGTTGACTTAAGTTTGTAAAGGTGGGTAATGCCAGCACATTCAATGTAAAAAAACAAAAATCAACTTGGCAGCTGATGTTCCTCTCAGAGGTAGCATATGAGGTACACTTATGATTGCCTGAGGCTTGATGACAGAGTTCTGGATTGTTAGATCTGGACCACACACACACACACACAAAAAGAAAATGTAATTAAGGTAGACATGATACATAAAGATATTGCTTTCTCTCCTCCATTTGTTAAAGATACTGTTGTCATAAGTGCTGCCATGGTAACAAGCCTAGCCTGCTACTTTTCCCGGCCTTAACAATGATCGCGCCATCCAGCGTCACATCAGGCCTTCAGGCTCCTCCAGACCCGAGTGTGTGAGCAGCTCCCCATCCCAAAGTCCAAATGCAGGGCAGAGAGGGGCCTTGAACTGACCCCTAAGGCTGTGAATGATCCTGGGCTGCTCCACGTCAACCAGCCCCAGGAAACCCTCTTCATAGTCAAGAAGAATCCCAACGCGGTCGGGCTTGCCCACCAGTGTCACGGGAACAATCTTATTGCTGGTCATGGCAAACCACTTCCGCTGAGCATAACCAAACACCCAGGAGGAGCTGTTGGTGCCCACGCAGTCGTCTCTGGACATCGCCGCCTCGGCCACACCCAGACGAAATTCTTGAGACTTTTTCACCGTCACCTCCCAGTAGTGTCGTCCACTGCCGATCTTCTTGTCGCCGAACACGACAGCCCAGTCTCGGAAACGCTCGGGGTCATCTTGCACTTGGCTGGGGTCAAGGCCCAGCATGCGATAGATGATGCCTGTGTCTTTCTTGAAGAGGTCCAGACTGCTGTGGGCTGTTCGCTCGTCGAGCCTGAACTGCAGACCTATAGATACAGACACAGCAGGAATGTATCATTACATGATTAATTTAAGTTTGATATATCGATATTTGATAATCATTCCAAAAAAGAAAAAGCCTTATTGACTCCCAGTGCCCTCATCATCTATAAACCATACTGAGAACACATCAACTCTGTTTTTATCAATTTAGTGGAAGAAGAAAAAAATCTCTTCCATCTGTGATTTGCCTGCCTGTGGGAAGAAAAAAAAAGAAGCAAAAGAGCATGGGCTACTAGAAAAGTTCACACTAAGCAAGAAAGACTCGTTTCCTTTAAAAAGTTGACCTTTATGACTTTTTCTCCATTCTTTCATATCAATAAAGAAACCTGGACCCTTTGCAAAGCAGCTTTTCTAATAGTGTTTATTCTCAGAAGATGCTGTGATCTCAGCTATTAGTTATCACTTTATTGTGGTTACACTGAGGTTTGAGGAGGGGAAAAACAGATGTGTAAGCAGTCCCAACTCATAAATACTATTTAAATCAATTCTGGGACACTGATAGCACAGGCCAACAGTATTTGAATACTAACACACACACTCCACTGAGGAGTGATTAAATAAGTTGACAGCTTTAAAAATATATGGCCTTAATTACTAGGTGCTGTAGGTCTCTTTTTGCAAATGCATGTGCATCACTGCAGGCAGGCCGGCTCAGTACCCGGGATCTTCTCCTATAAAGCCATGCTGTTGTAATAGATGCAGTATGCAGACAAACTGCCCGAAATACATTGACAGAGACATTGCAGGGCTTTTGTCATTTTGCGCTCCAGATGAGTTAACTGCGTTAAAATTTTTAATCGCGTTAATTGTGATGATGCCGTTAAGGCGTTAACGCAGACAGCCATAGTATATACCTATGGTGCCTTTCCAGATGTGCAAGTTGTCAGATCCATATACACTAAAGCAGCCCAACACCATCAGAATTGCAGGCATTTGAACTGAGCATTGATAACAAGTCAGACGGTCCCTCTTCTCTTCAGATCAGAGGACGTTGTGTCCATGTTTTCCAAAGTGACCTTCAAATTTCAATACGGCTGATCACAGGACAGTTTTCCACTTTGTCTCAGTCCATTTTAAATGAGCTTTCAGAGACGACAGCAGCGTTCATGGTGCACGTTCACGTATGGCTTTTTCTTTGCATGACAGACCTTTAACCTGAATTTGTGATGGCACAGTGAACTGTGTTTGCAGTGATTTCCATGACAGAATCATGCCTGTTGTTGCTGCCTTAGGGCCTGAAGATCACAGGAATCCAATACAGGATTTGAGCTTTGTCCCTTGTACACAAAGATTTCACCAGATTCTTTAAATATTTTTGATATTATACAGTGTAGATGACGAGATATTCAAAGTCTTCACAATTTTATGTTGAATAACATTATCCTGAAATTGTTCCACAATGTCTAGATTATTTTTTGCAGACAGGTAACCTCTGCACATTTTTACTCCTGAGAGACAGCTTCTAAACTTGCCAACAATTATATGTGTGCATTAGTTGGCAACTCTAAATGTTGAAAACCCTGATTTTTCTCTCAGGTCATTAGTCTGTTGTACATTATCCTACAATTACTAAACTGACTACAGTAGATCTTGGTTATGCGACAGGAGCTCTAGTGTTTTCTGAATGCAATCTGGGTATTAGAGAGGTAATAAAGCTGCTCATTTAAACGTACATTCATTCTGAAAAACAGGAGCAGCAACACATGAAAGTTGCACACGTTTGAAGGCAGGTGCTTGGTGCACTCATTTTTGTTTCGCTGCTTTTTATTTCACTGTTTAAACTTCCATTTCTTCAACACTGTGCACAATACTATGGTTTATATTTATCTCGATTTCAGTCCCAATGGGCGTAAATTTCAGGATACAAAGACAACTACGGCTCCGTGTGAAAACGCCTGATGTTTTCACGCGGAGCTTTCTTTGTTTGTTTTGCTTTAAATATGAATTTATTCGGATTATATGACCACATACAGCCCTTACTACTGCAGAAACGGTAGGCCATGACGGGGAACCCAACCACATTAACAAACATAAGCCGTTAGCTGTCAGGTTACGCCTGTTGAGACACTGACCTCTGAGGGGGCGGGCTCAAAAGCTAACCTTTCTTTAATCGCTACAAAACATTAACTCACTGCTGGCCGTGGATGTGGAGATGAAGCAGGTCCTCGCTGGCAGGCTGACAGCCCGCCTGTGTCCGGCTGACAGGGAGGAAACAGTCCGTCCTGCCAGGCGACAGACACGAGCCGCAGTCACGGGCATCGCCATGTTTTCGCTGCTGCTGCTGTTCACATGTTTTAGCTCCTTTTGCTCATCAAATGTAGCAGCGGCGTGCTCTGCCGCCCCCTGCAGGCCTGGAGAGGAGCACCGACACCTGCGTGGTCAAAACACTGATCAGTACCACGGACAGCAGCCTGTCTGTTATCAGTGTTCATCAATTATCCTTAGCCTTAATAAATAATAGATACAATAATATAAACATTATGCAATAAAGCATTTAACAGAAGGAAGCAACACTTTGAAATATTTTTGTAATATCAGATTCACAGCAATACCTTTTCAATATTAATTATTATTTCCCAAAAAGTTGATTCTGTTCATGTGGACGTAGCGTTTTCAGTGGAAGAAACGTTTCGTCACTCATCCACGTGACTCCTTCAGTCTCAGCTCACTGCAGGTTTCCAACCTTATAAACAGTACATTTGCATAATGACTGAAACTAGCACCACTGAAGGAACAATGGGCTGGGAGGTCAGTTTCTTGATTATTAATATGCAAATTCTCATGACCATTGATCAAAGACCACTGATCAATGGCCATGAGTGCCATTTACAGAGAGTTGGGGAATGACTGCAATCACAGCATTGTAAGATGGTGAAAGATGTACCCTTAGGCCTCCTCCTTGATTCAGAGATGGTCTTTCCCTTTCAATGTAAATGGCCTCCTTGACTCCCACTCAAACCAGCATTCCTCCCTGTCCAGGTTGTGTACATCCTCATCATTGAAAGAGTGTCCACTGGCCTGTAGGTGTAAATAGACTGCAGAGTCCTGGCCTGACGAGTTAGTGTTGTGCCATCCGCTTTGCCAGAGGTTGTTTGGTTTCCCCGATGTATAAATCCTGGCAATCCTCCTGGCACTTAACACCGTACACTATATTACTCTGTTTGTGTGGGGGGCCCGATCCTTGGGGTGGACCAATTTTTGACACAGTGTGTTTTGGGGTTTAAAAGCCACAGAGATGCGGTGCTTGGAAAAAAATGCGTCACAACTGTTCTGATACTCCTGACACATACGGGTTCACTTAGCCAGAGGTTGTCCTTCTCTCCTGGTCCTGCTGGTTTCCTTCAGTGGTGCTAGGTTCAGTCATTATGCAAATGTACTGTTTATAAGATTGGGGAAACCTGCAGTCAGCTGAGACTGAAGAAGTCACTTGGATGAGTGACGAAACGTTTCTCCCACTGAAAATGTTACGTCCAGATGAACAAAATCAACTTTTTGGGATTTACTTACTTGGAAGATTGAGCATGCGTCAAGACGTCAAGACAACCTAGTAGGTAATTTATGACCTTAGCTGTATGTTTTTATGTGCCGTTGTGATCATTTTTAAAAGCAAAAATGTTTTCTTCCATGCATTTTTCAATCTAGTTTTACAGGATTTAGCCCACTGTGTGGCATGGATAATATATGATGTATTTCAGTATTAGTGAATTATTATTTGAATTATTAGTATAGTTGAATGTGAGCACGAACGGCTGTCACTATGTGTTAGCTCAGCGACAGACTGGCTGGGACAGACTACAGCCGTGCAACAACATGGATGGGTGGGTGTTTCCATATACTGACCACAGGGTCTATTAAACCTGACAAGACTTCAGTGAAGAAATAGTACAAAATAAAAATATATACAAACAGTATTACAATATAGCACACATATTGACATATGTGGATGGTGCAAGGATGGTGCACATCTGATTGTTGGGGTTTCTCTGTATTATTGTAGGGTCTTTACCTTACAATATTAAGCGCCTTGAGGCAACTGTTGTTGTGATTCGGTGCTATGTAAATACAATAAAAGACAGGTGAAGGCAGGGTGGAGCAGGTAGAGATGAGTGTCAGGGGTGATTTGTGACAGAAGGATATTAACAAGAGAAAAAGGGAAGGTTTACAAGATGGTTTGAGACCTGCTATGAATTACATTTTGGAGACAGCGTCACTAATAAAAAGACAGGATACTCAGATTATATAAAAGTAATTATAATTATTACTTATTTGACATAACCAAGATGGACAGGACTAGAATGAGTGGGTGTATCAGAGGGACAGCTCAGGTCGAGCAGTTTGGAGACAAAGATAAAGTGACTAGGATGAGATGGTTTGAACATGTGCAGAGGAGGGATGGTGGATCTGATTAAGAAAGGTTGT
>VOQK01041266.1:0-12492 GCA_015052645.1 Benitochromis conjunctus
AAAAGGATGAAGAAGGGAGGGGAGAAAGCAAGTGATGGAGAGGTGGAGAGAAAGGGAGAGAGGGCAGGGGGAGGTGAAACTGAAGATGGAACAGAGGTGGAGGAAGACGAGGCTACATCAGGTGAGGAAGCAGCAGTGTCCCTCCTCCAGAACAAGATTAAGCATTTTTTCTTCTTTTTCAGGCACTTTTCCATGATGACATGATGAATTGAAAATGTGTACGCAATGACACCGTTTTAAAGATTTGACCTGAATCATTTTGGAGTGAATACGCCTAAACATGATGACCTAACTAGTGACACCGTGTCACCTGTGACACACAAACACACGTATGACTGTGTCGGTTTTACCTGAAACAATTTCAGTGTTTCAAACCATATTCCAGGGTTTTTAGTTCACCATTTATGAGGTTTCAATGAGAAAATAAAAGACAGATCTGAATGTTTGAAAATGTTTCCTGTAAAGATTAAATGAAAAATACTCAAAGGATAAATCCAATTGGTTTTTATTTTGTTATATAAGTTGAAAAAAGTTAAACAAGCAAATAAGTAAATAGAGAAAAAAGGTAAAACGAGGTAAAAGTTAAACAAGTAAATAAAGGAAATAGGTCAAATGTACCACATTTGACCTATTACAACAACCCCCTCTGAACAAGCGCTAGACGACAGTGGGGAGGAAAAACTGCCTTTAACGGGCAGGAACCTCCGGCACAACCGGGCTCAGGAGGGGACAGTCAACTGCTGGGAATGGTTGGGGGAGAGATGTCCCTCCTCTGGCACAAGTGGAAGCGTTTCTTTTTCTTCTTCAGGCACTTTTACATGAGTGCTTTTTTCTCCAGGATGAGGGATCTCAGCTCATCGATGGTCTGTGCATTTTGCATCTCCAGTTTCTGGCATCTTTGCTCCACTTCTTCTAATTTTCCTTGTTTTTCTGCAAGCTTTTCTTTGAGTTCTTTAGATGTTGCCTCGTGTAGTAGCTGTGCCTTGTGCATGTCTGTAAGCCTTTCCTGGAGCGCTCTGTACTTTTCCTCTATGCCTTGGAGTTTGTACTGCATCTCTCTCTGCTCTATGTCCTGTTGCTCTTTCTCTTGGAGGATTTCTTTACTTTTTTTCAGAGCTTCATCAAGTTTTACTTGCAAGCATTTGTTGTGTTTCTCAGTGCTGTGAAGCTTGCAATCCATTTCTTTCAGTTTTATCTCCTGTTGCCTTTTGTCTTGAAGAAACTCGTCATTTATTTGCACTTTTGTATCAAACCTTGAATGCAGCACTCGGTGTTTCATCTGTATGTCTTGGAGTTTGACCTGCATCTCTTTCTGTTTTATGTCATGTTGTTTCTTCTCTTGGACGATTTCCTCAATAATACCTTCCTTTTCCTGAAGCTGGTGGGACAGTTTTTTTAATTCTGCGCTCTGTCTCTCATTTTCTTGCTCCAGGAACATAATCTTCTCTCTGTTAATGAGATTTTCCTTCTTCATTTCTTCCAAGCGCTTCTCCTCTAGTTCGACTTGTTCATCCCAAGGAAGAGAGCTGAGGTAAGGGTCTAGTGGTTCATCCCAGGGAAGAGAGCTGGGGTCAGCTTCTTGTCTGTACTCTTCTCTCTGACACATGTTGGAGTCTGGATACAGTCACTATGAAAAGGATCCAAGTGTTTCAACAGGGTTCTCTGGCAAACGTGTGAATGCTGCAAACATCAATGCTGCAAATAACGGACTAAAAGTTGTTGGTTCTCACTGCTATTTATGCAGAAGGGATCAAAGGCAAGTGGTGGAAAGACTGTGACATCACCATTCCATAAGCTAATGAGGTTGTCACGTGACATTTTTGAATGAGGATATTTTTTTGCTTGGAAAAATGATCAGTAAAGTTTCAATCTCTGTTACTTTTGTCGAAAAATGTGTTATTGCAATAACATACAACATGCACGCATGTATATAAACCCACGTGTATAATCACATATACATATATGGAGAGAGAGAGAGAGAGTTTTGAGTTGACTTGTCCATTACTCGGTACTTAATCTGAACATGTGTCTCAGGTTGGCATGTTTTTGACTTGGACTTGTATTGAATGGCTGAAGAGAATGTGACCTGATCATATCTGGGACATGTCCCTATTAATTTTTTTGTCTGGAATGAGTTTCGACTTGACTATAACCTTTCTGAATTAATGAAAGGCATTTGTTATTTCTATTTCCAATGAGCTACTATCACTGATGACACGCTGCCTGTTAGGGTTACATTGGTAACTCATTGAAGTGTTATTGAGTATTAGTATTTTGTGCAGCCACTTTGTGCGTACAGTGAGTGAAAGTTGTGTGAACTGAATCAGGACAAATTAAGTCGAGCTGTTAGAACTGAGTGGACTCGTATTGATGAGAGAGTTGTAACAACTAAAAGAAACTTAGATGAACCTGAAAGGAACAAATATAGGTAAACTGGTGGTTGACACAAATCAGGATTTAAAGCCAAATCTCGGAAGAGAGTGAAATATTTTTTTGTTTTGTTTGTTTTTTAATTTGTCTTCTTGTTTATTTAATTCCTTCTGGGTTTTGGATACAACAAGTATGCATATTATGCACACACGCAAACACACATGCAGCTATTGCCCATTTCTTTTTTTTATACTTAAGATGAATTATTCTTGAATAAAGATTGATGTAAAATTTACCGTTGTGTTTATTGTTCTCAAAAGTGAACACAGGTTAGGGAGATGATGGAGGAAATGAAACTTTGTTACTACCAGCTTGTTGCATGTCTTCGTTCCCTTTTCTTTAGTTGAATCTCCAAAAGTAAAAAGTCGTTTTATAGCATAAAATAGTATTATGGTGTTAAAATAGCATTATTACGCCTATAAGGTGATTCTCAAATAGCAATAAGCTGAAAAGTTGGCATATCTTGGCATGTTTTGATTAAACTGGACAGGTTGAGGACAAAAGAGGAAGTAGCAGGCCTAAAGCTACATCCACAAAACAGCACCTGAAAGTCAGACTCTTAAAAAATATGAAAAATTGTGACAGCGGTGCTTTGCATGTGAGGGCACCGAACATGCATAAACGACTATCATTAGTTTGAAGCATCATTTTTCATAATGACATCACTACAGCACTGCCAATGCAGTGAACGCATAACTGGCTAGAAAAATATGCAGTTGTGAAAAATGTCTTGATGCATCTCAATCATCCAGGTAAGGAAATCCCAGAACGTAGGTTGTGTTCATCTGGACGTAGCGTTTTCAGTGGGAGAAACGTTTTGTCATTCATCCAAGTGACTTTTTCAGTCGAGGCTGACATGCTGTACATATTTACTGTATTTATATTTTTGTTTGCACATGTTTCAACTTCCAGAATAAATCTATTTCCTGTATTCAGCAAAGCGACTGCCATGACACATGGATTACAATTTAAAGACAACAGTGGAAAAGCCTTTATAGAAACAACAGGGAGATTTAATGTTTTGGTTTATTGAACGAATGCATGTAGATTTAAAATGCTTTTAACTTTCCACATATTTTACATCCTTTGAAAAACTAGTTTAAGCACCACAGTAAAAAAAATCATAAACGTGTTGTTAATATTCACACTTTACTAAGCCATACAGAATGGGACCCTTCTGACCCCCGTCCTTTATGTTTGACACCACTGCTTTAGATATATTTTATTATATGGTATGATAGTGTTAAAACACTTCATCAGCCTCTTCTTTACAACATACTACTGCTGTCCAGGCTGAATAAGCTGTGAAGAGTAAAACGTGTGTCTCCAGCTGCTCCCAGTTCTTTGAAAAGCAGGGAATGGTTCTTGCATCACCTTAATCTAATGTCTGTGAGCCACCGCACAGGACAATTGCCCCATTAAGTACAGACACAACACCAACAAAGCCTTTTATTACACCATTATGCAAACATTTAAATTGCCATAATGCACCACTTGCAGGTGCAAACAGGAGAAGATAACAAACACATTGATATTTCACTCAGCTGTTACCAAGGACAGCACACTGGACCTCTCCAATTATTTTTATGTTGAGACTGTTTTACACCATTTAGAAGGTGAATTAATACTCTGACATGAAAGCCATATTTTGAACTTTGATGTAAACTACTTGTTACTATTACATGTTACAGACAACATACAATAGTAAATAAATAAGTAAATACAGTTTTATTTATAAAGCACTTTCACAGACAAGCAGTCAGTTTGTCCCAACAAAATACAGTAAAATAAATTGGAACATTAAGTGTTAATTTTAGATGAAGATGTGTAGCTTGTTGGGAAAAAAAAACTTTGTAAATAAATACAAAAATATTAAAATAAAAAATGGTTAAAAACAAATGAATCATAAGATACAGAAAGCATGGAAACTTAGATGCGATTTGACTCTGCTGAAAATTGTTTATGCAGTTTAGTTACACGAGGACACAGCTGTTACTTAAAAGATGCTTTTGTGCACTCAGGAACACTTAATTTAATATGGAAGAAAACAACAGCAACATTAATACATGCTCATAAAGAGACACTGACGATAGCGCTGAATCTACTTTACAGCTGATCGTGTTTTAGGCGGCAGGTCATCTCTAAACAGAAGTGTGTGGATGCGTGCTGTGGTCCTCTTCAGCAAACAGGTTTTCCCGGTAAAATGCTGTCACCTGCTGACGTAATAACAGCACAGCAGAAACTGGAGCAGACAGCCGCAAGAACACTACCATGGTGGATACAACTGTGTTTTCTCTCGCCTTAGACACAGATAAAAGGGCTGTTGGGACTATTTGTTAAAAAACTAATCTGATATAAATATTTTGTATTAAAGTAACTCAGTGTAAATGCCACGCTGAGTGAATGTACGTTGTTAGATAAGGATACT
The DNA here is from genome assembly GCA_015052645.1 of Benitochromis conjunctus. Classification (NCBI taxonomy): domain Eukaryota; kingdom Metazoa; phylum Chordata; class Actinopteri; order Cichliformes; family Cichlidae; genus Benitochromis; species Benitochromis conjunctus. The sequence goes on from VOQK01041266.1 coordinate 4,859, forward strand.
CTGTTCCGTCGTTAAACCTTTAATGTGTTCAAAATGTTTTCATTTGCATGAATACAAAAAAATAAATAAATAGGTGACTATGTGGCATGCTGTATGTACATATTTTCATGATTAAAGGCAAGCAACCTTTCTCTATGTTTTTATCTTTAATATCTTTTAAAAATAAATGTTATTGCGTCTCATTTCAGCTCACAGAAACACTAAGGTAAGGTTTGCCTGCTTTAAGTGTGTGTACATTGCTCTCTCTGGGGATACTAAGCATGATTAATAAGTAAAAACAAACAAAACAAATACTGAATGGCAATTGATAGTTTTTATTTTTTTTAAATAAATGTCGCATCGCATGGTTTAATTCCAGTGACATCATCACCACGTGCAATTTGTATTCTTTAATAATCAATGATATGCTTTCAGTATGAAAGATCAAGGTGTGCTTAAAATCAGTTTCTTGTTACTTTACAAAATCCGCTCTGCAGCGCTTACAGCTGTCTTATGAAACAGGCGTTGTGCCTTACACCACATCAGTATGACAAGTATATGAGTGTGATGGTTTTGCAGTGCATTGTGGGACCGCTGTCTTTTGTTGGGTGGGAATGGACTCAGTGGTTACTGCTGACCTCCTAATCAATAATTCAGCCTCTCCGGCAGCTGCCATTAATAATAAAGGACCGCTTCAGTGTTTGAGGTGGAATATTTCAGGACGCTGATTGTGGCTCCGGATTCGTTAGATAGGACGTCAATCTTTCCCGTACCCCTAAACCCCGCCTACTTGTCATTCATTTATATCGCCTTCACAACCCGAGTTACAAAACGACTGGAACTCTTTTTGTTTTTTCAAAATAAAAGCCAAGCTCAAAGAGGTTGTTTATTCAAAAAGACCGTGAGATATTCATTATTTGTTTACCAATCGGTGGGATTACAACTGCGTACGTGAAACACATTTTTAACTGAAGAAAGTAATTAAATGAGATAAGTTGCTTTTTGAGGCATTTACACTCTACTAAATATTAAGTAACTATTTTCATAACTACGTGAGATATAACTCTAGAACAAAAGAACACATATTAAAAAAACATGGCTGTAGCGTCTCATTTCTGTCAATTAATTTGGTTGTTTCATTTTGCAATTATTATTATTATTTTCCTGCATCTTGACCTTTACTACTGCAAATGCATGTCCCTCGTATACACACTTATCTAACCGTCTTAATGCAGGTATGCTAAGGTATTTGTCTGTGTAAAGGGTCTGAGTACTTTTAAACCCCGTTTAAAAAGTTCACCGAGTACCAGATTTTGCAAAGGAAGAAAAACATGTATAGGACTGTACGTTTTTCTCTTCACATTACACAGAATTGTCCAGTTTGTTGTAAGTTTTAATCTTTACAAACAATTCTGTATTATATATATTTATTAATTAAAATACATTAAAATGAAGTTATATTTTGCATTTGTAGGTTTTAGTGAAATAAATACAGTCGGATCAGTTTGTGCCGTTTAAACCAATCTGCTTTTATTCTGAAACAGAAAACAGGATGTTGTGTTGCGCAACCATTCCGACTTGACAGTGAGTGGTGGCGTTTCTCTGCGGGTGCTGGACGTGGAGGATAGCAGCCAGATAGAAATCTATAAAGGTGGGTTTTCTGTCTTTATTCATTTTTCCGCATGGAGATAAAATCGTACATTAAATTTAGCGCATTTAGTGTCTGAGCTGCGGTTTATTTTAATCATCCACCAAAATATTTCAGATGACAGAAGCCTTGACGTGAGATGCCTGCCTTAACAGCTGTTTCCATTGTGAAAACCATAAACCAGCCTCAGAATAACCAGTAAAAAAAACATGCTGATTGTTGTTATCTGTGTGGATGGATGAGGGCTGCTGCTGCTACTGCTGTCCTGGATCTCTGGCTTGACTCGCGGCCTGTCCTGCAGGAAAAGGCGTTTCACACCGTCCGACGGGTTAAATCAAGAAAAAACAGGTCTGAATGGATCTGAGGCAGGATCAGGGAATACAGTACAAACACACGTAGCGTACACTGCACGAGAGTAACATATGAAAACTGTGGGGGTTTTAAAACCCCTTTTTTCCCCCAATAGGTTACACATTTAATAGGTTGATATTTAAATAAGCATCATGACATAACTAAAGGTCGGCACAGAGTATCATCCAACAATTAGAATACCAGGATTACAGGAGTATTTAATCCGTGAAACACGGGAGCCATATGGAGGACTGTTGTGTTCCCGTGCTGAGGTAAAACACTGAGTCAGATCTCTGGGAGTAAGAACTGAATCATCTGTTCATTCATTCACAAGAAAGAAAAAAAGTAGACTAAATCATTAATATCGTTTTTATATATTTTAATTATGTGCAGCTACCGAAGGATATGGATGAAAGCACACATATAAGTGCAGAGATTTTCATCTGGTTTAGCTGCTGTTTCAAAGCTTATAGAGGAGCCTGCTGAAAACCGTACAGTGGGGTTGTATTGTGTCAGCCTATCAGACAGCAGTTTGGCTTTTAAGCTTAATCAATAGGTATAATACAATAAGACTGCAAGCATGTTCTTGTTTTTTTTTAAAGAGTCTCAAAGTGAGCTGACAGCCTGCAGACCACATCTGAATGTCCTCGCTGGCAGTAAACTTACTGGCTGAAGGCAGAAGTGACGCATCTGCTGCTTCACATGGCAAAACACACACTGATGTTGTCTGGGAGAGATGCCACTGATATGCAGGGTGGATGCCTTTTTTATTACATTTCAGTCAGTTTGTCAGCAGTGGAGTCTGAGAGGTGCCTGTCTGAGCACGTGCAGAAAAAACATTTTAAAGATCGGATTTCTTGAGCTAATCCATGATTATGATGCTTTAAACTATGATTCTAGATACTTTAGAACATTACACACACACACACACGCGTGCGCACACACACACAATGTCTGAGAACAAAAGCTCTATATAAGCAGAGCACAGCTCAGCAGATTTTAGGGGCGAGACTATTTTAATGACTGTAGCAAGCCCTCACAGATGTATCCAAATGCACCATCTTTCAGCATGAAGTGGGAAGAAGCTTTACATTTTCAATCAACATTAAAAATGAAGTACACACACTTGTGTACAAACAGACATGACTACATTTTAATGTCCCAGATTCACCTGCAGCCTCAAAAAGCATCTCTCACATCCTGGCTGCTCTCATTGCTGGTTTCTGGTTTCTGTGCACAGGGTGGGGTGGAGAATGAAGTGATGATATTTTTAGCTTCCCCTCCTCTCATCTGCATCTCCACGCTTCCTAGAGAAAGGAGGCACGTGATGGAGGAAAAAGGGGGAGAAATGCTGTCTCAGGAAAACTAGGAGAGCCACAGCAGCAGAGTAACACCACTGCTGTCTTGTTTCAGTAGGTTGTTAGTTATTGTTTCACACATAAGGCTGGCTAGTGGCTGTAAATGTTGCGTCACATCTGTTTCAGTAAACATCAGTGTTTCTAGGCTGAGAAACGAGACACTGGATTTCTCTTTAGCTGCCACTGCATCAAAAGCACCGCACAGAAAGATGGCGGTGCAGGAGGAAAGATGCAGACGGCAGCGTTTTGATGAAGAGGTCAGAGGTGAAAAGGCTGCTGACTTCACTTTTAAATGGTGATCATCCTGCCAGATCAGGCTGATTTGAGTTTAACAAGCCTCTTGGCCAGTGTGGACTGAGTGAGTGAAAGGAAGAAGTTGTGCTGCAGCATCCACACACTCATCGCGCTGCATTCAGTCTAGTGCTGGATGAACACTTAAATCACTTCTGCTCAGAGTTGTGAGTCTGGGGGGGTGAAGATTATGGGTAAAAGTAGCAATGCTACATTAAGACAAGATCTTCTTTTATTAGTTAATTTATAGATTTGACTTGATTTGATTATTTGGTCTATACGGAGCTGATTATGTGACTGTTTGTTGGATTCACAGCAATGTGCCTTTTATAAATGCGTCATGCACTGTAATCTTAAAATTAAGTAATGGAGAACTGTAGGTAAGTCAGTAAGTGCAGCACTTGAGTAAATGTAATTCATTAGTTTCCATCACTGTCTGTTTGTTCTAATAAAGAAAGGAAGGAGTTGCATTAGCTTGCCGTATTGCAGATCTCACCACTTTTATCAGGTTAAAGAGGAAGGTGGCATTGACCCCTCGATTAAGAAGTATTGATGGCGCCTTTTCAAAGTAATGCGCTTGATGAATACTAGGACTAGAAGAAGAAGGATGCTGCAAGGTGGGCACTGCGGAGCAGCAGAGCAGATAAGAGTGAGATCTGGAGCTTTGTTAAACATTGTATTGAAGTACAAGTCCAAACACAAAACGATCCAAATATCTGACCGGAGTTTATGGAGGAGAGCACCGTGAACCCGTAAACGAGACAATATTTTTTCCACCTGAAAAAATGTCCTCAGATTCATTAACAGTTCCATGAAAAGGCCAAAACCTTTAGCTTCATGGATAAGCGACACGTATCCACTTCCTCGTCCCTATCGGCACACTAGAGTAAGATTTTAAAAACTCCAACAAAAACTGACATTTATGCTTCTGCCAAAGCCATAAATCATAAACTGAATGTCAGCCTTACAGTAACGATCAGTCTGTGACTCTCACGAAACTGCTCTAAACAAATGCAGCTTGGTTCAGTTTGATGGAACAGAAATCAAACAAAGCAGTAGGAGCAGTGACACGTTCTTCACTGAACGTGGCACCCTTTACAACCTTAATAATAACAGAGAGAAGCTGTCCTGGTACAGGCACCTGCAGAAAGGACGACTTTTTATTCTGTAAAAATCAGAAACACAGACACTCTTAAGTTTCTGATGGAGTTATTTGTAATGAAATCAACTGGGGCTTGGTTAGGCGTGGTCACACAACCTTCCTCTGAGTTTGTTAGGAGATGTTGAAACCCTCTCTGTGAGTCATCTCAGTAACAATCTTAAAGCAGGAAGGTGTTTGGGTGATCTGGGATCAGCTGTGGATTAGCTGTCTGTCTGCACTAAGCCAGGCAATCCTGATTAGATGAACCTGACTGACTGGCTGCAGGAGCACTTAGCTGCTTTGGGGACATCAATCTCCCTTAGGTGGCAGGTTTAGAGGGGGAGCTCAGTGATGTCATTGTCCAGCAGTGAAACCTATAACTCTTAGCTCTGATTGGATTAGTGTGGAAAAAAATGGAAAAGACTTTGTCTGGGTATGGGAACACTGGCATTAACTATTGACAAAGTGCTATAGAGCAAAGCAGAAAGACTCATAAAACCAAGCTTCAGTTGGAACGCACAGACATGAAGAGGCTGGAAGGGGATCGTTAACTCACAGAACTGTGATCTCAGAGCTGTGACTTATAAAGAAAACGTATCCTCTTCCTTTATATAACAGTTGTATTAGTGACTCATCCTCATCTTTCACAGATATATATACAAACAGAGACTTGAGCAGCTGATCTAATATTAAAACTAGAAGTTGCTGCAGTAACAGATTTGGTTATTATTAGCTATCTCTGCCTGATAAAGCGTGCTTCCCGTCTTCCATCTTCCCTGCACTCTCCACGATGGAAGGAGTTATCTTTCTTTTGCCGGCCTGGCTTGAACTCTGAAATCCTTTTTTCCTCCTTTTTGTTCAAAACCGAATGGCATGGCTACTTTTCGGATTGTGGGGGAAGATTTGGAAATTTCAGAGCCACTTTGATGGCACCCTAAATGTGCAAATGTACTGACTGTGTGAAATGGCATGCTGTTGTAGTTTTCCATCAAAAACACATTGTGTGAAGCCTTGAGTTAGACTCAGATAATATTATATCATACTTTATGTAATTTAGTTTCAAATTGCTGATGATAGGTATCTATATTTCTATGCTATTTAACAGATGATGCAGACGATGGCTGTCATGTTAGACTGGATTGATCCCTGCAGGACTCACAGGGATGTGAGTCAGCATAATCAGCAGCTGAAAGAACATATGCTCAAAAATTCAATATGAAATATTATTATACCAGAAAAATAGCAAAGAGAAAAGTAAGAGGAAAGGGATGCATACGTATAACAGATGTTGTCACCATCTTTCATCACAATCACGTACATAAAGGTCAAAGTGAATCTGCAATGAGTTTGATGATTATTTATAGCTTTTTTTAATCATAGTGGCAGAAAGAAAAAGTCCCTGGCTTCTCTGGCATCTCCTGTTTCTTTTAGTTTTCCCACTGTTGCTGGATTGTTGGTCAGGATGTCACTCTGGCTGTAGAACATATTGATTTCCTACATTTTCAGTATATTCTGACATTTTACAGGCGCAGCAGATAATTGATTGTTCAGCATTAGGAGAAACCACAGCAGCAATAACAGCTGACTAAACTGGGGTCACGGCATGGGCTTGTAAACCTGCAAGGGTCGAAATCCTTCACATTTTGCCTCGTGAGGCTGATAATATCCAGCTCTTACAGTGCACATACACCTGACGCGCTTGGAAGTTTGCTAGCGAAGCCAAAAGAAAGCAGCAGCATTCTGGAGGCTGAAAGGCATTTGCATAATGAGAATTTGTTAATTACTTTGAGATTAAACACAAAGGCCTCTCTCTATAAGCTTCTGTATCGAATTAGTGAAGGTTAAACCAACTCTCTTCTCCGCAGCTAATCTCAGAGACGCAGAGGAAAGGCAGCAATAATCTCACTCCACTGTCACACACAGAAAAAGAAGCATACATGTGGTAGTGTTTGGCAAGACCTACACTTCTAGCATTGGACCATCATTTTCAAACTCCTTGAATCCTTGCTGTCAATACTGGAAACACCAACACTCAGGTCTGCAAAAGAATCAATAAGAGGCCAGATTTTAAAAAGGTTATAGGTTGTCACAGCACTAGGACAAATGTTTCAGATGGGAGGAAAAAGAAATATGGGTTTTTACAGTACAGCCAGTGGAAGGAAAGTATAGTAATGAAAAAAAAGAAGGCATTACATTTGACATCAAAACTGACTGTGAGACCGGGATTCAAATGTTTCTAAGAGCAGAACTTTGTGTAATTGCCTGACACGCTCTCACTGTAACACTGCTGACTCAGCTCAGAGAAGCTCATCGATAACAAACACGTGGGCAGAAATATCTGCAGAGCTGAGCAGACGCTATCGTGCAGCGGTAACAAGAGCAGATACATTTTTAATAAGGCTCGCCAAAGAGGAAATCAAACACCAAACCCTGACTGTGATCAAGTGCCATCTCACTTCCAGCTGGTTCACCGGATCTTAGCCTGAAGATAGCTGTGGAGTTATAGGTGTCAGATCTTAGTCACTCTTCCAGCTTGATGCTGATATCATACAGCTCTGATCAGATGTGTCAGTAAGCATGCTAGTAGCAAGCTGTTTCAATATGAATATTCTTTTTTTGAGGTAAAAAAATAAATACATGTAAAATGTAATGTTTTAATTGAGGGCTGAGAGCAGTTTAGTCAGGGATGGTTAGTGTCAGTGCCAAATCGTAATATATGCCATCTACTGTACCATAATGAGATGAAATATATGTGGGATTGTAAAGAAAAAAACTACCCAAAAAAAGTCCACTTGTTGACTCCAGGGAGTAAAACCTCACACAGAACCAAGGTGTGTGTGTGTGTGTGTGTGTGGGGGGGGGGGGG
>VOQK01041286.1:0-12959 GCA_015052645.1 Benitochromis conjunctus
CCGACCAGACATACATTGCACAAACATGACATCGGGGAGACAGGTCAGAATAGGTAGTATTGGAAACAGTGAAGTACACAACATCAGGATCGGGAGGAGAAAAAAAAGACTCTATTCAGACTGGGCACCTACATGCCCAGTCTGAATACAGTAAAAAAACACCTCAGCACATAAGCACATAATATCACATCTCACACCATCAGAAAACACGTGACAAGCAACTGGGGTGGGGAAAGGGTGTGTCAAATGAGCTGGTGTAGAGAAGACCCCGCCCAGTCCTGCTGCCATTACGGCGCTGGTCCAGACCCGCCCATCTACGTCGGCAGGAATTAAGCGGTGGAGGCGTTGGTTCCTGGGAGGGAACACATGATTTCTTAATCTCTAATTGTACAAATATGATCTTTGTATCTCAAATGATTCTTCTATATTACAATTTTCTATAATTTCTATAATTTCTTGTTACTTTCAGTTTGTAGACTGTTTTTATCACATCTGCATTTCATCAAATAAATTGTCCTTTTTCTATAAATCCTAAACCGTAGCGGTTTCGTACATTTCACATAATTTTTATTTATACAGTAGAGCAGTTTTTTCTTTTGAAAACAGAGTGACTGAGCATCACTACAGTTGATTACAGCTGAGGATATGTGGAACTGTGACATGTGGATCTCATTTGAGGTCCCTTTACTACAGTATGCACTGCAGATGATCACTGTTGCTTGTTAACACTGAGCCAAGCCATTTACTTTAAGCTGAGAAAGAAGGCTCCCCAAGCTGCTGTGGGAAAACAATGTCATATGAATGAAGAGAAAGAGACAAATCTCCACTGATGTGCAACATGCTTTATGCTCTCATTTTGCCACTTCAGGTATTTTGTTCCTCTTCACGGATATTATAATGATTATTCACTGCGCTGTTGAATGAGTCAGCAAGGACATAAGATCTGGATGGTTTGTGTCGTTAGAATGCAGAGTATATAAAAGATATTATCAACATACACAATGGTGGGTTTTTCAAGTAGAGCTTTGCACAAAATCCAATGAATTCATTCAGTTGTATGGCAAAGGAGAGTTTGAAGAGAATGTGTATTAATCACTTACATGGAAATGAAAGGTAGAGATGAGGTTTTGAAATGAGTGTGTATAAAATGAACTCACCAAGTAAAATGCCACTGACAGTGCACCCCAGGCTCTCAGTCTAGCAGTAATAAACATAAAACAAGCAAATACAGGGCTGAGACACAGAACCCTGTCAGAAGAAATCAGCTGCATCATTATTTACCTTGTGAGTTGTCAGACGAACAACAGAAGAGCAGTAAGAGCTAAGAAAAAAAGTCGTTGAAAAACGCTCGGCACTGTACATCTGCAAAAATAAGATGAATGCTTGAGTGCCTGAGGCATGCAAACATTTGCATAGAGTTATTTCCCTACCTAACAGTAATACTGAGAGCAGTCTGTCTTTAAATACAGGCTTGTTAGTTTAATCTTTTTCACTGACTGTCTAAAGTTCCCTTGCAACACTACACAGACATTGTAGTGTTGCAAGAGAACAAGACATGTCTGAAAATACCAATCTAGAACTTTTCAGTTTTAGTCATACAGTATTCTTGAATAAGGCCTGTTCTGATTCAAGAATACTGAGGAAATGCTGCTGGCTGGAGGTGAGTACTGTGTGGTCTGAATGGCTGGAGGAAGTGAGGAGAACAGTTCTGCTCCCCTACAGAAGCTGGCACCTGTTTCCATAAAGGATGCTATTCAAAACTCCCACATTGCAAATGACAGCCTGGCAAATTTTCCCTCATCAGTGTTTAGTGAGTGAATTCATGAGTGAATTACACATCATACATGAGGACAGATCACAGAAGCAAAAATGGATGTGTCAGAGAAAAATGTCCTAATGATGTGCATGTTTATTAGATTATTGTTTATGCTGACATTCAGCTGGAAAATAATTAAAATACAGCGCTGCACAGTCACCCCAGAATGCCTTTTTGTATTTAAGTATAAAATGTGGTCACTAAAACCTTCCTGTTTAATTATTACAGATTAAAAAAAAAATCATAATACATAATATATGCAGTGAAATACAGGTACTGATTGCATCAGAAAATCCAAAGCTTAGGTATGTGAAACATCAGTCTTGTCTCAGCTCTTGTAAAAGTTATGTACCATTGGTTACAAAAACAGGAGCTTTCTCATAAAGTTACAAATATCAAATTAATAAAGTATCTGTCAGTGTCCACACCTAATAGCAGAAGAAGCTAACAGGACTCCATGATCACCTTGCAGCACAAATGAGGGTTCTGCTAACAGCAGGTACTCATCCACACTGGCTAATATAGGACAGAACAATTCTGATCATGAAGCATATCCAAAAGGGTACGGCACCATTGAAGTACGCATTGATTAATTACCTCTCTACAAGCTGGAAACACAACATCAGTAGGCATGAGTCAATGCATGAGCACATCTCATGAAGGCATTGCAAATAACACCAGAGGACCAAAGCACCAGCTCTTAGTTGATATAGCATTACATCAGGACTCTAAGACCAGGCAGAACAATTTAAGAACCCCCTGAATTGACTATAAGAAAGCATACAACCTAATACCCCATCACATGCATATTAAAGTACTTGGCACTGTACGAGTCTAATAGTGTGTCAGTCACTTTAATCAACTCAATTGAACTATGGAAGACAACACTGGAGGCCAACATGAAGGCAATCACACAAGTCACCATCAAGTACAGAACATGACAAGGCGATATCCCCACTGTTGTTCTGCAAGGGCCTAGATGCCCAAAGTCAGCTCATCACTAAGAGTGGATATGGATATAGATTCAGCAATGGAGTGACCATCAGCCATACATAGATGACCTCACTCCAAGAGTGAGTGAGACATTAACTCACTGATCCACCTCACAAGCATTTACAGTGAGGACATCAGGATGTCATTTGGACTGGAAAAGTGTGGCAGAATGGTTGCAAGGAGAGGGAAGGCAATCCAGACTGAAGGGGTGGAGTTGCCAGAAGTCAGAATAGCAGGAGAATAACAGTAACAGGACAGCTGAGTATCCCACAGGGCAACAGAAACCATTATTAAGATATGCTAAGTCAGCCACAGCCAAATCCCTCCAGAAGGATACATCCTACCATTCATCAGATACCTGGCTGAAATAACAGGCTGGCCACAGGTGGAGATAGATGCTACTGATATCAAGACACAAATGCTTCTCACTATGTAAGGACGTCTCCACCCAAAGTCAAGCACTCTGAGGATCTACGAGTAATGGAAAGAGGGAGGTCAAGAATTAGTCAGTGTCAGAGTCACAATCCACAATGAAGGTCATCTACAAATACTTCAGGAAGATGGCCCCCCAAGATGAACTATTCCAAGAATGCCTGAGGTAGCTGAAAACAGACTGTGATGAGGAAGTGGAAAAGAAAAAATCATGCCCGTGAGGAAGTAGCTCGCATCAAGAAATGCTATCAGTGGCTAGAGAAGGCTAGCTTTAAGGACACTAAAGAGGCTCTGACCACATTAGCACCAAAACATGCCCTAACTGCTAGATCCATAGAAGCAGAACTACATCACAGCTGACAGGACCAAAGAAGACTGTGCAAAAGTGTCTCAACGACTGTCCAGCATATAGTAGCAGGATATAAGATGCAAGTTGGGACCGTGTACATAAAGAGGGACGAAGTGATTGTGCCACATATGGATTAGAAGTCCCGATACGAGAGTCTACCAAAGATGGTTGAGAACAAAAGGCTAAGGACCTGTGGGACTTCAAGTCCTAGACATACAAACATTTGCTGCTAACATGCTAACTGGACATAGTGGTGATTGACAAAGATCAGAAGACCGCAGTTAAAATTGTTTTTCCAAGCTATCTTTAAATTACACCAATTTGTGTATACATTTACATACAAACATAAACCAGGTCCCAGATACATGGATGGTAAATTGAACAGGACTCAACAGATAAACAGCATCACCGCTGTCAATGAGTATGATAGTGTCCCACAATAAATTGCATTCATATGGGACTTTACTACTCTTATTAACCATTCAAACTATACACTTACCTCACATGTGTGGCCAACTTAGAATCACTAATTTGATTAACATGGATTTCTCTGGACAGTTGTTATCTGTTGCTGACAAAACTACATTCATGTTAGGTTTACATGTTGCTCACTATAGTTCAGATTATGTCATTATATACAGCTCGGTATGTTTCTGAGTTTTACAACACTTTAAGGCAGATTTTGACCTACCTTACTACCAGATAAAAAGCATACATTTATAGTTGTTACTCTATACTTTTGGGAATCACCAACCACTTGTTTTTTGTTTAAAATAATGGAAATTAGTGGAAACAATAGAAACATTTATAAATATGCTGCCTTGTTAAATCATCCAAACCAGTGTTACTGTAAGTAAATGTGTGAAATCCCTGGTATTGTTAATGTTGACTGAACAGGTTTACATAGCGTTTATATAATGATGGAATTCTAGAAAGTAACTGTCTCTCACATATATATAGTCCAGCCTAACAATACAGTCCAGACATGCTAATTTTTGTCAGATGTGCTATGCTTGTGAATACGCATGACAGCAGCCAAAAAACTACCATTACCAGAAACAATGCAGTAGCTGATGGCATGGATAAAAACAAGACAATTTCTTCTAGACAGCTGCATTGCTTTTGAACACCTACTCACTCGACTGCTGCCACTGCCCCCATCATGAGTTATTCTGTCTCATTCTTTCCGCAGAGATACTGGCTTTTCATACATTGATTGAAAGCCTCATTCTCAAAGGAGCTGATGCCAAACGGCTGACAGCACTATAGCCAGTAATGGCTCCTGCTCCATAGTGCAGACAGAAGGAGCTTTCACTGTCATTCTTCTCAACCCTTGCATTCGTAAATTACACCAAGGATCAGTGCAACTGTCTGCAATTCATTTCCACCTCTACAAGATCAACTGCTTGTATATTTTTCTGAGGTTCTTTTCAGCTTATCCACTATTGAAGTCTTCGATCCTGAATGTAGTAGAAGGCTAGTGCTGCTTCATTTCTTCAGATTCAAAGAAAAGATAAATATGAGTCTCTTGAGTGTTTCTCACTAAATTCCTTGATCCATTTAGTAGTATATTTGCCTTGCCTTGCCTTGTGGAGTACAGAGTAGTGTATGTATAGAGATAAACACACTTCCACAGTCTCAGAAAGATTTAAATGTATGTCAGTTAGATTTCTCCTTGCAGTTACTCCTGCTTCTTTAGTTTTCTTAGCTGCTCTAGCTACAAAACAGTTACATGGAAAGGTATGATGAAATATTTAGCACTGTAGACCTGGTTCTGTTAGATTCAAAGTGAATGTGGAGAGCACTGAAGGGAGAGCTATGCAAGTCCACAGACGCAACACACTTTGTGCAAGGTTACATTCAGCTCTGCCTCATTTTGAAAAGAACTGAGCAAATGCAGAGTGGGATACACAGCAGGAACTGTTTTTACATGCTTTATGCTGGTGACCTGGTTTTAGATGCAAATCAAGAAATATCACCTAAGCAATAAATTTAGGCAATAATGAAAATTTGCATTTGAAAATAGGCAATCCATGATACACCAGTGCATTTATATAGTAACACATTCACTTGCTTTGGCATCAGAAAAACCAAGACACAATGAAATCATGGACAACCACTGAGATTTGTGAGTTCCATCCCTACACGTTGATTTATACTGTACTAAGAAGTGTCTGAGGATTCTCATCATGTTCAAGACTTTCTAAACTAATAAAATTCTACTGAAGAGTGACCTTCAAACAAGATTCAAATAGTTTGAAATCTCCTCTTGCTTCTTTCCCCTTGGACTATTTCAGATGAATTGAATTTTTTAAAATCAATTATAAACCCAGCTATTTAAATATAAGGAATAAGCCTGTGTCTAACGTGATGACCCACTCCATAATGCCTTCCTTCTAGCCTGTTTGTGTGGGAAGTCTCATTTGCAGCCATTGGTGAGCTGGTGCTGCTTGTTTCCTATCAGTGACACTGCCAACATCTGACGCCGCAGCAGATAGCTTCAGGGTTAACCCTGGCTTTTCTGTCATTTGAAGGTGGTTCACTTCTTACAGAGACAAATCGCCATGGTAATTTGTGCTGTGAACCTAACATGCCATGCAGTTTAAGATAAGGATTAGTGATCAGATGGTATGAAATTGCCACCTATTGACCAATTAATTTTCCAAAAGATAGCTTCACCATTCCTGGAAGATCCCTCATGCTGCCAACACCAACTCTTTTGTGTGGACGCACAGTGGAAAACATGTGTTAACTTAATGAGTTGATAACCAGCTTCGTGTGACCATTTATACTAATTGCCAATTTTAGTGAAAGTGAATTCAGATAACAGAAAGATACCGTGGGTATAGTGAATGAGCTTTGTAGTAAAGGTCCCCCAGGCCAGGGTGTCAGTGCTCCTTTACCACTGTAACTCAGTTGCTGTGTGTCTCTCCTCCCTGAGACATCTTGGATTTCAGTTGTGCTATGGTTTGGGGTTTTCAACTAAATAATGTTGTGTACATCATTTTTTTTCGCCCATGCACTTATTTACACTACTGATTGTGCTGACTAAACACTACCCTGTTTCTTTCATTTAATATAAACAGTCTTTTAATTGGCATTTGTGTGTATTTTGCCATGTGACCTGGTTTGTGACAAGTGGGGATTCATTATTCAATTTCTTCTGCTTTGTTTTGTTGTCGTCAGAGCCCTGGGTTTTGTCCTAACAACAAAACACTGAGTTTTGTTGTTAGGACAATAAAGCATTTGAATTTGAAGTTTCTTAATCTGAAGTAATCAATTTAATTTAATTTAATTCAGTTCAGTTCTGTTCAATTCAGCTCATTTTAATTTTATTTGTTTTTTTTGTGAAATCACAACAACGGTCACCTCAAGGTGATTTGCATTGTAAGGCAAAGATCCTACAATAATAGGAACCTTAAAATCAAACTATCCACTTTGAGCAAGCACTTGATGAGACTAGAAAGGAAATACTCCTTTTTAACAGGAAGAAACTTCTAGCAGAACCAGGGTCAGGGAGAGGCAACCATCTACCACAGCCGGTTGTGGGTGAAGGATGTGTGCGCAGGTGTGAACTATTAGCAGTAATTTCGTGGATTTCTAGTGTGGTAAGTTTTAATTTATGTGGCGTTTCCCCAGTAGGGATTTCAATGTGGTCTATCTGGGCTCAATGTGTGTGTCGTTTCTTTCTCTCTTTCTTTTCTTTTTGTGTTGTGTGTTTAGAGCATTTGGCTCAAGGACACCTCCAGAGCATTCAGGTGAGTAGTGAACTTGCAGTACACCGCTAATCTTCACGAAAACTAGGGTTTATGAAATAGGTAAGTAGAGGAGTGTTTCCACTTTAGTTTAGGACTTGTCTATTTGAGGCACTAATTGGGCAGTGCTGTTTGTTTATTTGTTTTTTTTTTTGTGAGATTTAATGAGATTTGTTCACAACTTAATTTAAATGGTCTTGGTGATAACTGTTGTAAAGAGACCATAAAACCTGAGATTAAGTTGCAGTTGGTGGAAAAAGGTGTTTGTGGCTGGGCGAAAGGGAACTGCTCAGCTATTCAAACTGCTGGCACTCTTTTATACTTTCAAATTTCAAACGTGAAGTAAACTCTTGTCCTGATTTTCACAGCTTTTAAATTCATTACCTTGCTTGAACTCAGTTTAAGAAAAATATTTTGTTTTGTTTTGTTTTTTAGGAAAAAATACATGATCTGCAATTTGTGATTACTGGGAGTCAGTTTCATACAACTCATTTATTAAATCCAAAAATACCTTTTTTTGCTGTGTGGATTTTTACAGGCAATATTCAGTTTTGCTGCTTAAATACAGTGACATCTGTGACTCTAATCACTAAAGTCAGTCTGCTCTAGACACCTCAGCTTAATGTAAATTGTAGGTACTTTGCTGTCTAGAGCTGTCTTTGTGTCTGATTGCTTTCTAATGAAAGCATATACTAGCAAAGTCTGCAGAATTCATATTATTGCCACAGAAGTTGTAAGAATGGTGATATTCAGCACAGTGGAGATGTTAACTGGCCTTGGATGTGCTTCTTTGAGATTCCTATGTACTTCCCCCATGCTGTTCCTCACAGCATGACCTTCCCACCTTTCTCAAGTATCTCGATGGGGCAAACCTCCTGGGAAAGGCAATTTACAGCAGCATTAACCCCAGCTTGCCCTCTGACCCCACACTACCAATTTAAGCTTCTGACAACACAGCCTCATTGCTCATACTCATTGCTGTTGGTCAACTGGAGTAAAGAAAGCCATGCTGGGATACACAAACCTAAACAGAGACATATGCACATACACACTACGATGGGGAGTTCTTCATCTGATGACCCCTTACAGAAAAGGGTATTATCGGATGCTGTGCTGTGAATGCTAGAATTCTATGTTGACCTTGCAGCAAAGCTTTATAGTGAGTGAGATACACTGACAATCACCAGTGACTGGCATGTTGCAGTGGGAGGGTCAATTTCTATTTTCAGTTAAGATACTGCTGTCTGCCTGGAAATGGTGTGTTTGTAATTCAGTTCAATTTTATTTGCGCAGTGCCAAATCAAAACAACAGTTACCTCAAAGTGCTTTAAATTATGAGGTAAAGACATTACAACAAGAAAGAAAAAACTCTTAACAATCAAACAACCCCCTTTTTTTAGCAAGCACTTGGCAAAAGTTGGAAGGAATTCATTCCCTTTTAACAGGAAGAGACCTTCAGCAGAGCCAGATTCAGTGAGGGGCAGCCATCGTGACGTTGTTAATGCACTTTTATATGCATGACCTTCAGGGCCTTGTTTGATCAATATGCCCAGTACGTTTGTGTTCAGATATTAAAAATGGCTTTCATTTCAGAGTCATAAGCTACAACACTAACTTTTAAAAATTACTATATCAAAAAGACAATATTTTGACACATTTGACAATAGGAAAGGAAGTCAAAGGAATCATGAAACGAAGCTCATATCAAAATATACGTAAGAATGAGACCCATTATATGCTATAACTTATCAATCAATGCTGAAACATGCTGATGTTTTGAAGTCTGAAATAAATGTTGCAAAAACAAAACCTCAGACTCAGAAAATGTTTCTATTTTGATGTCATTAAATTAGCTTTGTTATTGGAGATTTTATATATCCCAACAGACTGATGTTCAAAGTTGATTATAGGAAAAATGGCGGGATCAAAATCTAAAGAGAGATTGTCATAAGGTTTGTCATATTATTGTATGAGTAATCAGCTCAGTGTCCAGGAATAAATCTGACCTTTATTCAGTTTCTATCTTTTATTTTTATTTATTTTTTCTATTGAATGACCCACTCAAAAAATTGCTGGATTCGTTTACACAGGTAAATTCTGCAGAACTATTCCAAGCAAAGAGTGTAAAGGACCACTGGTCCACCAGAGGATACCATCTTATTGTCATGTTTAGCCATCCCTAGGTGTGAAAAAGTATGCTTTAAAAATCATGTGATTTATGCCTTTGCCACTTTCCAATGCAATATGGATGGATGTTGCTATTTTATGTTATAGTGGAAACATAATGTTTCCACAATGTGGCAGTGGCATGATTAAATGAGGTGAAAACATCCTACTGAGCAACTAGCTGATGGAAGAGGTGAGCTCCTAGCAATATCTATGGGAGTGATATCAACTGATAATGGTTATTTAATGGACTGATAAGATTTCTAGTGAGTTTTCTAGGTCTGACACTAGTCTGACTAGGTGTGATGGGAACATAGAGGAGAGAGGCATATTTAACTGTACAGTGCACAAGACTGTTCCAAATGCTTCACCTATTCAGAACATACACAAAAGACAAAAATAGTGAAATATTAAGCTATTCTGACTGCAATATTTCTTTTTTCTAGAATGCACACACGCACACAGGAAAGTGCATCAACATAAAAAGATGGGGAACAGAATAGTTCTTGCCTTTCCTCTGATCACAGATGATTTCTGCATTTGGATATCGTTGTATGACGCATAACAAACTTTAATCATTGTACCAGTGATCATGGTCTGCCAGAAAACAAGTGTAAAACCTCATTCAGAGCAAAATGCCTTCCACAGAGGGTCGAGCAGAACAATAACTGTTTTTATACACACTCTTTATGATGCAGAAATTAGTGTGTTTCTCGTGCCTCATTGACCTTACACCGAACCCACTGATGTCTGTCTGTAGAAACCCCCATTAGTTTCTCATTAAAATGTCATTAGAGGCAAACCACTGATCTGTCTCACCTGGGTCACTATTGATGATCATTTGCAGTAAGAAGAATGCAGAAAATAGTGGAGCACTGTAGCATGGCTGATGTCATTATACAGTTGCTTTTTTTGTATCATCGGTTAATACTGCACCATACTTCATGAGCTGTCTTTGAAGATAACTATACAATACAGCATGAAATATTGCCTCACTGAACAAAACAAGAAAGCAATTACAAACCTAAAACATCACCAGTGTAACAATGTAAAAACAACAGTGTCATTAGACCAGTTTTAAAAAGGATAAATAAAAGAATAACAACAGCCGCAATTTAAAACCTAATATGTATATGTTCTCCTAGCTCAGGTTCTTAGGACCATTATGATTGGGCCCCTGGTTGTATTGTACAGGATGGCAGGGAATTGTTTGTATAGTGTGGGTTTACTGTCTGGCCAACATGGATTAGTCTTATTCCAGTTCATCCTGTGGTTGTTGATCTCATAACAATCTGGAGAGTTTCAAAGCCAACCTAATACTAGTCATGTTCCTTGAAATGTTTATAAGTATGTTTTTCTGCTGTGGCCGCATGCATCATCTTCAGGGAGTACCACTGCCATAGTGGGGCGTTTGTGATATGCAACACTGTCAAGGAGGGTGAAATGTGTACTGACTTCCATGACCAAAGAATTTTAAAATGGACATAAAGTACAGTTTATGCTTGAGCACTGTGTGACATGGTCAATTGTCAATATTCACAGGGAATATTAAATATATTAATGAAAAAAGAAAGTTGTGTGTTGGCAAAACAGCAGGCTTACTTCATTAGTGATTTTTCAGAAATGTTCATCTGAAAGTGCTGACTGAGCCAGCACCTGTTCAGCTTCCTTGTTTTATTAAACTGGGTTTGACTACCTGTCTCCATCATCTAGGCTAATATGCTAAAAGACTTATTAAAAGCTTTTTTACATGGCACTCCATTATCTCTATATCACACATGTTGGTCAAGGTGGTCAGTATCAAAAAGTTTCTGTTACGATGATAAATCAAAGAAGCTGATGATAAATCACATCTATTTGCTAATGGTAAGTGTGTTGTCGCACTTTTTTTTTTGCCTGTCCCGTTTTGGATCATTAGCGATCAGAATTATTATCTGAAGGCCATGAAAGATGCCCAATGGATTTATTTTACCAAATGGACCATCATGGCCTTGCCGTATAAATCCATTTGATTGACCTTTATTTATTTATTCACTTTATTTTTAGTTGTTGCTCATGGGACAGACATTATTAAGGGAAGGGGTTATGTTGTTGATGTTATTGTGTAGTACGCAGAACTGACAGCGAATAGCGTGCTCCCGGACCGCAGCAAAGAAAGCGGCCAGAAAAGGTGTAGTTTTGCATCTCTGAGTACACCTGTGTGCACACCCGTGTGGATGAGCGTGCTTGTATGCAAAAGTTTTCTCCATGTAACGATCTGTTAGAGTGTGTGAGGAGCCATAGCCCCGTCCCCCAGGGCATGAAGCAGGCATGGAGGAGATCCAAGCCCCAGACATCCAGAGGTCCCCAGAGCGCGAGAGGCCTAGGAGGACCACCCGAGGGTTAAAGCGCCACCCTCCTAGAAGGAGCCGAGGAGAGCCCCAGATGAGGGGTCACCCAGCAGCCACGGAGCAGAAGCCAGAGGGGACTGCAGTGACGTGCCCGCAGGTCCCGCCGGCACCCGACCGTGCCAGAGCAGACCGGGCCCAGAGGCACAAGGGCCCCCACTCCCCGGAAGGGGCCTGCCTGAGCCACGGGTGTCAGGCCCCGCCAAGCAGCCACCGGGAGTGAGCAGGTACATACCAGAGGACCCAGCCCCGGACACAAACAACCCCCAACGCACCAACATCCAAGGGCATCAGCCATTGGCAGGAAGTGTGGTGAGGGGAGATAGGTCTCCATATCTTGGAAGTCCTGAGATGTTGCCAGAGAGGTGGAGTCCGAGACCCAACCTGACACATAGACACAGACAAACAGGCACACACAGACACAAACGTACATCCCCACCCTCATGCACACAACCACAAACACTCGGCACTCACCCAACGTGGAGACAGATATACATGGACACTGTACACACAATCACACTCCCCAAACATACTCTACATCCCAGGCCCAGGTACCCTCGCCCCTGAGGGAGAACTCATACCTGAACCCAAATGTTGCCCCTATCCCTGAGGTGGAAATCAAGCAGACCGTCCCCGGCTCTGCAGTGGCAGGGAGCCACTGCAACCCAGACCCAGAAGGGAGGCTCAAGTAGCCTCTCCCTGGGGCCAGCTCCCCCGCTGACCCCAGTAGGCACCCCCGCCCCCCGGAACCCACCGAGACCACGGGGGCCCAGGTCCATCCGGACCAGGGCCCACGGCGACAGCACCGCCAAGCCCCACAGAACCCGGGGCGGCCCACCCGACCCGACCACAGTAGAAGCTGTACCCACCCCTTCATCCAATCATCTCCCAGACTACATAAGACAATAGACTCCCAGGTCAAGTTCATTCTCCGTCTCTCCTATATCTCTCCCCCACCTGCAGGGTGAACTCCTGGAAAGCAGCAAATGCCTGCAAGGGTGTAACGACTTCCCCGCCAGTTGAAGAGCCTCCTAGTGAAGCTGATGCACCAGAGGTCCTCT
>VOQK01041302.1:0-10158 GCA_015052645.1 Benitochromis conjunctus
AGGGCTGGATTTGGAGTCACACTCAAAATTAAAGTGGAAAAACACACTACAGGCTGATCCAACTTTGATGTAATGTCCTTACAAATAAAGGTTTTATAAAGGTTTATCTTAAAACACATCAAAATGAGGCTCAGTAGTGTGTGTGGCCTCCACGTGCCTGTATGACGCCCTACAACGCCTGGGCATGCTCCTGATGAGGTGGCGGATGGTCTCCTGAGTGATCTCCTCCCAGACCTGGACTAAAGCATCCGCCAACTCCTGGACAGTCTGTGGTACAACGTGGCGTTGGTGGATGGAGCGAGACATGATGTCCCAGATGTGCTCAATTGGATTCAGGTCTGGGGAATGGGCGGGCCAGTCCATAGCATCAATGCCTTCATCTTGTAGGAACTGCTGACACACTCCAGCCACATGAGGTGTAGCATTGTCTTGCATTAGGAGGAAGACAGGGCCAACCGCACCAGCATATGGTCTCACAAGGGTCTGAGGATCTCATCTCGGTACCTAATGGCAGTCAGGCTACTTCTGGCGAGCACATGGAGGACTGTGCGGCCCCCCAAAGAAATGCCACCCCACACCGTTACTGACCCACTGCCAAACCGGTCATGCTGGAGGATGTTGCAGGCAGCAGAACGTTCTGTTCTCCTCGGGGTCTCCAGACTCTGTCACGTCTGTCACATGTGCTCAGTGTGAACCTGCTTTCATCTTTGACGAGCACAGGGCGCCACTGGTGAAGTTGCCAATCTTGGTGTTCTCTGGCAAATGTCAAACGTCCTGCGCGGTGTTGGGCTGTAAGCACAACCTCCACCTGTGGACGTCGGGCCCTCATGCCACCCTCGTGGAGTGTGTTTCTGACCGCTTGAGCAGACACATGCACATTTGTGGCCTGCTGGAGGTCATTTTGCAGGGCTCTGGCAGTGCTCCTCCTGTTCCTCCTTGCCCAAAGGCAGAGGTAGCGGGCCTGCTGCATCTCCTGATGTACTGGCCTGTCTCCTGGTAGCGCCTCCATGCTCTGGACACTACGCTGACAGACACAGCAGTCCTTCTTGCCACAGCTCACATTGATGTGCCATCCTGGATGAGCTGCACTACCTGAGCCACTTGTGTGGGTTGTAGACTCCGTCTCATGCTACCGCTAGAGTGAAATCAGCGCCAGCTGTCAAAAGTGACCATCAGCCAGAAAGTGTAGGTACAGAGAAGTGGTCTGTGACCACCACCTGCAGAACCCCTCCTTTATTGGGGATGTCTTGTCTAATAGCCTATAATTTCCACCTGTTGTCTATTCCATTTGCACAACAGCATGTGTAATTGATTGTCACTCAGTGTTGCTTCCTAAGTGGACAGTTTGATTTCACAGAAGTGTGACTGACTTTGGTTACATTGTGTTGTTTAAGTGTTCCCTTTATTTTTTTGAGCAGTTGTAGCATCGCTAGCATTGTTTTCACCCTGTGAGTCTGTCTGTGTGCGTCATCGTGGCAAAACACGCTCCTGGAGAAACATATTGTAGGACATGAGCATTGCAATAATGCAGGATGCAGACATGAAATGTTACAGCAGTGCAGTTCGGAACAAAATGAAGATGGTAGGGCGTAATCTATAAGTATGGAGTAAAGGGCAGTCGAAGTGGGAGGGTCAAGGGGCCACTGAACATAAGAGACATAATAATCTACTTGCAGTATCACAGAGTTGAACAGTTAGAGGAACAATGGGCAGGCTGGAGTTTTTGAGCATATGTATGACCTTAAAGCACAATTAACCCCTCTGCCTGATGCTTTGAGAAACCAAATGCGCTAACTGACTCTTTTACACTTATGACACTCAGTGGCCTCTTTGCAGTTCCTGATTTTGATGCTTGATGTTCATAAATGTGCCGCTCCCCAGCTTTGAGGATAAAGTTGTCAGACAGGTTTCCAGACTTAATTCTTTCTGTGCAGTTTGTATCATCGTGTAAGTGTTGGAGCGGTTTGTCACAATATAATGTGATTTCCTCTCACAGCGCACAGACCTGTCATGTTTAATTCATGCTGGGGAGTGATTCCAAGGTGCAGATGTGACATGTTACTTTAACATCATCTCATAATTAGAGCCCGCTGTGCTCTATTCAGATACGGGAAGGCGATTGCTATCAATCAGTGCCTCCGGGATCTTACCAGATCTTACCCTCGTGATGTTCGTTCTCATTCTCATTCCGTTGAGATCGACTTTACAGCCAGGCTGGAAATACTGTTTACTTTCGCTGTAGTGTGGTCCGAGTGGGGATTACGCAGTTAGCACAAGTGTCTCAGGGCCTCATAGTTAACATTAGGTCAGGCTCTTGCTGATTGGAATTGATTTTGCCTTTTCTGGTTGTGTTTCTGTGGACTTCAATTTAATCATGTCTGTGCAAATGAAGCTAAACGCACCTTCTCTATGTGTGGTTGCCCACAACCCATTCATGTATTAATTGTAGTGCAGTGCTATTAGCGTGGATAGCGGCATTGTAAACAATTCTGACTTAATAATAAATGAGTAACCATTGAGTAAACTGAGGCTTAAGGCTTTTAATAAACCTTCAAGCATTATGTATGCACTTTCACAGTGCAAAACTCCTTCCTTCTAAAAACACACCAATATATTTTACATTCTGTCATTTCAGATTACATTTTTAGATGCTCAACACTAATTGTGAAAACAAGACTGGGCCAAATTGTTGACACTGGTTTGCTCATTGATAAGCTTACACAGTGTTCTTCCTCTGACCTTCCTCTGTGCACTGCACTAAGATGCAAATTTGTTAAAGGCAGAGTGGACAGGAATGTTGAGCAGCAGAAGACCAAGAGTTCAAATACAGATATGATCGCCAGAGGTATGAGTGGGAGAAAGCAATATCATTGTCAGCACTTGTGCTAACAGTGTTGAAACAACGTGCTAATCTGCCGGTGGATTCAGCTAATCAGTTACATTCACAAGTGTGGGACAAAAGCATGTGATTAAAGTATTAGGTGATTGGTAAGAGAGGTGTGGATTTCCTATTGTCGACAAAGAAAAGACGTGGACTTTTTTTCCCCTTTATTACAGTGAAAACCACATGGCTTACGTAAAGGCGATAATATATCAGTGGATTTTCAATCAACACAACATGGTGTGTTGTGAAATCTGTCAGGAGCCCGGCATGAATGTGCTATATGAAAGCAATGAATGTGAAAAGAAACTGCTACTTTTTTCCTTTACTATCTGCTCCTGTGTGGAGAGTAACAGAAGAAGCTTTCCTGTCTCATATGTAGTTGGACACCAAATAATACCGTGTCTGCTATTGTGACTCCTGATTTTGAGTGTGGTTTAAAGTTATAGTTAAAACTTTTCTCAGCTAAAAATTCCCCATCATTGTCAATCAACCTCTCTTCTACTGCAAACCGCAGTGCGCTGTTTATTAGTGCCTTAATGAAATATCCACAGCTTTCCCTGAGAAAGACGTTGTTTGGATGGGAGCAAATGTTACTCTAAAGCATATATGTATACATTATATTGCCTAAAGGATTCACTCACCCATCCAAATGATTGATTCCAGGTTTCTAATCGCTTTCACGGATACAGATGTGTAAAATCCAGGTCCTGGGCATGCAGACTGCTTTTACAAACATTTGCGAAAGAATGGGTTGCGCTCAGGAGCTCAGTAAACTCCAGTATGGTGATGGATGCGTCTGGGTGTGGTGGTTGTCAGGAGAGCAACACTTGCTTGTGTGCATTGTGCCAAGTGCAAAGATTGGCGGATGTGAGCTTATGGTGTGGGGTTGTTAATCAGAAGTTGAGCTCAGCATTTTAGTTCCAGTAAACTCTTAATTAAGGAACTCTTAATGCTTCAGCATACCAAGACATTTTGGACAATTTTATGCTCCCAAGTTTGTAGGAACAATTTGGGGATTTCCCCTTCCTGTTGCAACATGACTGTGGATCAGTACACAAAGTAAGGTCCATAAAGACATGATGAGTGAGTTTGGTGTAGAAGAATTTGACTGGCCTGCACAGAGTCCTGACCACAACCCAGCAGAACACCTTTGGGATGAATTAGAGACTGTGAGCCAGGCATTCTCGTCCAGTGTCTCACCTCACAAATGTACTTTTGGAAGAACGATGAAAAACACTCCTAATCTTTGTGGAAAGCCTTCCCAGAAGAGTTGACGCTGTTATACAAGGAGTGGGACGACATCAAATTAAACCCTACGAATTAAAACTGGGATGCCACTTAAATTCATATCTGTACGAATGAAACTTGAGCGAGAAATGAGCTTTGGCAACATAGTATACATTCAGCATTGATGGTTTGAATTGGATGCTGATAACAAGGCAGATACTCTTCTTGTTAGTCCAGAGGGCGTGGCATCAATCCCCCCCCAGCCCCTCGGGGATAAATAAAGTCATTCTGATTCTGATTCTGAAAATAAAATAAAATAAAATAAAATAAAATAAAATAAAATAAAATAAAAAATAGCTTTTTTCTTTGCAGGATAGAGCATTAACCTACGTTTCTCAATGGCAATGTGTCCTAAGCCCATGCGGTGATTTCCATGACTGGATCCTTACTGACCCAATCATCATCGTTGACTTTTGACCTTCTCCCATGCACACAGAGATTTCTCCAGATTTTTGTAATCATTTAAAGATATTATGTACTGTAGATGATAATTATGTTGAATTATTTTATTTTGAAATTACTTCACAATTTGAAGACAGTTTTTTGCAGATCGGTGAACATCTGCTCATCTTTACTTCTGCGAAACTCTCTCTGCCTCTCTAAGTTGCCCTGTTTATACCCAATTATGCCAGATAACATAACCAGTTGCACAATGTTCCTTCAGCGTTTTCTTTTTAGTACCACTTACTTTCGCAGCCTTTTGTCGCAACACGTCTCAAAAAAGTTGAGACGTGTTGCTGCCATTATATTTGACGTGATATTATTTTTCTATTAAATCTTGTTTCTCGACTTTAAACATTTGAGATGTTTTTGATGTTCTATTGTGAACAAAATGTGGTTTTATGAGATTTTCACATCATTGCATCCTGATTTTATTTACATTGTAAACAGCATCCCAATGCTTTTTGGAAATGGGGTTGTATATAACAGACCGGCATTGATCTGCACTGTCGGCAGAAGTAAATGTAATTCCTTGAAGAACATTTCTACCTCCTATTTTTATGCAAAGCTAACTGAGCCTTGGACTATATTAATGTAATAATAGAATAATATTAGTAGATAGGACTACAAACCTTATTTCAGTCTAATTTTTATTTTCAATAATAATAATAATAATTATAATTATTAATAATAATTTCACAATAATTTTTATTGAAAGCATCAGTAGATATTTTTAATTCAACAAAGTGTAAGCAGATGTTTTTTGAGTTGTCCTTGTCACGGTCCTTGGTCGGTGACCCAGTGTTTTGTGTTCTGTGTTATTATTAATCTTTGATTTCATCATGGTTTATTATTACTTGTCTTTTGGTTTATGGGTCTGTATTTCTAGCTCTAGTTCTTCTTTGTTTTGTGATTTCTAGTTCATGGATTTTGTTCCTGTGCCCCTAATATTTAGTGTCGGTTTAGTTCTGTCTTCATGTTTATTTTCTTGTTCCCCAGTCAGTCGTGTGTCATGTCGCAGGTTGTTACTCCTGTCCCTGTGCTCCCTGTTCCCTCTGTTTAGTGTCAAGGTCGTGCCTCTGTCCCTGTTGTGTGTTTCCTGTTTTATTTTGATAGTCCCTGTCCTGTGTGCAGTCAGTTTGATTTTGCTTCCCTTGTCTCCTTAGGTCTGATTAGTCCCAGCTGTGTTGCCACCTGTCCTGCTTGTGTATTTAAGTCCTGTGTTTCTTCCTGTTAGTTGTCGTGTTGTACCCACACTATGCTGTGTTTCTTCCTTCTGTGTTCTGAGTTAATTCCTAGTCCTAAGTTCCTGGTTTATTTTCTAGTGTTTGAGTTTTCTTGTTTCTACTTTTGTTTTTGTATTTGTAGAAGTCATTTACAGTGAAATAAAGCTGCCTCCTTCTGTTCACTCCTTTGTTTACGAGTCCTGCGTTTAGGTCCTACATCCTGACTGCCACCCAGCAAACCATGACAGGCCTGTCTGATTTCCATCCTCTACACTGACATTACAATGCTTATGCTGTCTTTATATTATAAGCTACACAATCATCATCAGCTTAACTTCAAATTCATCTATACTACCCTTTAGTATAAGTACAGATATTTGTTGAAAAATGTAGGGAGTAAAAGTAAAAAGTTGTCAGAAAAATAAAGTACAGATAACTGAAAATTCTACTAAAGTACAGTAACAAAGTATTTGTACTTACTTACAATACTTCCTACCTCTGACTGTCAGTGATAGAGTGAAGTTTTGTCAGCTAATGCACAACAGGTCATAGTGCAGTACTGTTGCATAATTTTTGTGCCTGCCTCCAAACACTGCATCATAAAAACTGCTAGAGGAAATATCTCACCAAAATCATCCTGATGGCGAATCATCCATCATGATCTGACGCAAGGTTATTGTACAAGGCCACTGAATTTGTTTATGATGGTGCATTGAGAGTGAGTTAATGTCAACTGTACTCCATGCATCCTACTTGGAGGTTGTTAATGCATATCCAATGGGCTGTGATCATCCTGCAAGTAGCTGAGGACACAATAGCAGCTTCAGTCATGCCATTCACACTAATGTGCTGGGTTATAGCAAATGAATGACTGGCCATAGCTGCGTGAGCCCGTTTGGTGACTTAAGAAGACAAAACACAGGCGAGGAACCGCTAAAGCAATCACGCAAACAAGTGAAACATTAGGAGGCTTTTCTTCCGTTTTCATTTTCTTGGTGCCTCACAAACAACTCGAGCATTTTATTATAATGTTCTGGCCTAACAAAGCTGAGATTGGGATTTATTTTCTTTCCCATTATCTGCCTCTTGATAACAACAAGGTAAATTATTTGGTGATTATGGCGGATGGGGATGCACTGAGTCAATCAGTTTCCAAATGGAAACTGGATGGAACAAACACAAATTTAATATGGGGAATCTGTCTCCAGGGACTAAGGCGATAGATAGACGCGTGGCCAGATTCTCAGCGTGCTAAACAACTCCTGGATGATTTTAATTCACACAGCCCGCCCAGTGGACGGCACCAGCCAATTCAGCGGATAGTAAAAACAGCAGAGGTTAAAGCTATACTGAGGACCGATATAGCTGGGGAGGATTTTCATTAAAACGGCTACGGAAAACGAACAACTTTGCATGGAGCCTGGCTATAGTCATGGTTGAAATTCCCTCACAAAGCCTTCATCACAACGCTCGGCTGATTTTGATGAATTTCATTCCACATAACTTCAACCCCCTGATACAGCAACAGCCCCCTGTGCACAAACACACACGAGCATTGTATGCACAATCGTGTATGCACAAAAGAGAAAAAGAAAAACACTTAAATTTGATGCCTTGAGAATGAATCCAAGCATCTATACTTACAGTTTCATCCCCACTACTTGTGTGGCATTTCACCATCACCTGCAGGGACCCTGTTCTCCAGGACACAATACCGTCTGTCTCATATCGTAGCTTTTTAATAACAGATAGGGATCTGGGAGGACTACTCTTGCTCTGCGCGGTGACGTGATAGGTTTTCACTATTAGCATGTTCTTGGGTGAAACCTCCTCTTTCACCCGTTCTTCTAAACCCTTGTGAGGAGCTGGCACGCCATAACTCATTCAGGCACCCATGCTTTGCAGCCAAGCCCCGGAGCTTTCTCGGGGGAGATTAAAGAAGAAAATTCTGAACGCATGGGGAAACATTTGCCACGCTGAACACTTGTCTTCACTGTCACAAAAAAACCACAGGCACACACAGACGTGAAGGTAGAGGAAAGTGATCATAGGTACACAAATGCAAACAATGTAAAGCTCTGTAGTAATCACTCCGGTGGTTGTCACTGCTGTTATTGTAGTTGTTGTTGTTGTTGTTTTTTATGAAAGTCACACAGAACTCAGTTTTCTAAACCTGCTTCTACTCCTACTTTTTCCCATCGACTGCCGATGTAGAGACTGCTAAATTAAATCTAGCCTGTTGAGAACAGGGCTATTTTTACCAGCATCATGAGACTGAGAGTCAATCCAAGCTGGAGCTGCCTATAAAGAGGAGAGGCAATCTTGGTTTTGAATGGGTCTGAACGCTCAATCAGCAATACAGTGCACTCCAAAGGAAATAAGGCATCTACTTCAATTCTGACATTGATTTCTTTCTCTTCCCTCTCAAACATTGTCTTCATGATCACAGCCAGTCACATAACTCCACATTACGCTCACAAAGGAGAGCGTCTGGGATGTTTTGCTGAGATCAAACATCGGCGCCACCCTTGCACGCGCATTTATCTCATGAAATGCAGATTCTGACGCACTGCCCCGGCTCAGACTCAGCCTCGGTGCGGTTATCAAAAAGAAAAAAAAGGTCTAATGACTGGGCACAGCTTAAAGCAGTAACTGCACAAACCAATGTAATAATGCATCAAACCACAAGAGGGGGAGGCACCACCTGTTTTTATTCCCAATAGCCGAACAGTCAGAGCAGGTCTGCATGACAAGCTTAATTTAAAATGCACTGCAATAATGGCTCACGCACTGTGTCATCCTGTTTGAGAGAAAATTTGCAGCTCGCATATCAAAAAAAAGGGTGTGTGGGGGTGTTCTGGACAAATTACATGCAAGAACACCTGAGAACAGAGACGCAAATCAACTCAGGCCTGAACCAGCCTGTTTTTATAACCGCTATAAACCCCTGAGGCAGCCTGTGATATGCTCCACTGGCTGCAATCTATTACATAAATATGCTCAAATTTTACATGCATGTCTACTATCTGCCCGAATCTCTATTTTGCAGCAGTAATTTAGATTTGTATCACAGACTGACAAATAAGAAGGAAAAAAAAAAATGGGGGTGGCGGGGAGATCATGATGTGCAGTGTTATCCCTTGACCAGTAGGTGGAAATGCATGCATATTAAGTGACTGAGTGAGTGCCAAGAGGTTTTGCTGCAGTGCCATCTTCCTCTGGTGGATATGCTCATCCATGGGACCCTGTGTGTACATGTTTAAGCTGCTAAAATTGGTGTCAGAGAAGA
Organism: Benitochromis conjunctus; assembly: GCA_015052645.1. Classification (NCBI taxonomy): domain Eukaryota; kingdom Metazoa; phylum Chordata; class Actinopteri; order Cichliformes; family Cichlidae; genus Benitochromis; species Benitochromis conjunctus. Next base: position 9,128 of record VOQK01041302.1, read on the forward strand.
GGAACTCTGTCCTGAGTCGTATTATTGAACGCTGACTGAACCCGGTAACAACTAGGATGGGCTCCAGCTCCACCGCGATCTTAGTTGGATAAGGGGATAAGAAATTGGATGATTGGTTGAAGGCATGGATGGATGGACCTTGTGTGATTTCATCCTTCACCAGTAATGCCAATAAGTTACCTATCCTGGAAAAAAATACATATTCATAAACTCTACACACAAAATCTTTCACTGAGCACTTATGGGCCACCCATGACCAAATCCATCTTTGAACTTGGCCTTCACTTTGAACTTTAGCATCTGTATCTTGGCTGTGATATTATTACATCATCTAACGCTGTCCACACGCAGAAATATAAACAACTGCCAAGGAGCTTCAATTTTTAAAAAAATAGCCTTTTTGGGGGAAGATTCTGCCTCACAGAGTCACAGGTGAAAATGATGCCAGCTTTGCTATCATGGGCTGGCGACAAAGACAGTAACACGTCGGGTATAAACCCGGTCTCTCTGCTGTAAAAAAAAAAAAATCATTTTATTGATTCCCCCTTCTTTGCAGGCTTAGTGCTTGTCCGTATCTCCACGGTGAAATCACTGAACTCCACAGAGGATTATGTATAAAGCGGAGACTGCAAGTCCCGTGTGCACTAAGGCAGTCTCTACTTCTATAAAGACAGGTGGAGAAGAGATGTTATCTGGAATGACACTGTGTTTGATATGTTCATCTTTGATCCACACGCTGACATGCAGGAGCGGGAATGTTCGGATCAATGCTTGTCTAGAGGACGCTCGCAGGATTCGAGGGCTAGCGTGTAACTTTAGAGCGGTATATGTAAAATCTAATGAAATGAATCAACTTGACCATGCTCCGTATCTGCGTCAGCACCTATTCAAATTATTCATTAAGTTTTACAGCTAGGCGGGGGAAAAAATCTGCACAGCCCCTAGTTGATTGGAACGACTGCGTTGGTGCCTGTGTGTTACTCATAAATATAGCAATAAAGTATAGATCAACAAAGGGGCGGGGTGGGTGG
>VOQK01041325.1:0-10245 GCA_015052645.1 Benitochromis conjunctus
GGCACTAATCATGGCAGCACAGGAACAAGCTCTAAGTACAAGATCCACACCAGGCAAGACCCCAGGTGCAGGCTGTGTAAAGATGCCCCTGAGACAATCCAGCACTTAACAGCAGGGTGCAAGATGCTAGTAGACAGGGCATACATGGAACGCCATAACCAAGTGGCCGGCATAGTATACAGAAACATCTGTGCCAAGTATGGCCTGGTGGCTCCAGCAGATCCCAGGAACAACATTGGAGATCTCTGTCCAGAAGAGCGCAGTCCTAGGAACAGCTAAGATACTGTGCAGGACCCTCAAGCTCCCAGGCCTCTGGTAGAGGACCCGAGCTTGAAGGATAGACCGCCCGCAGGGGTGAGCGGGGAATTTATTATTATTTTTTATATATACATATATATAACTTGTCAATCTCTAGTAGCCCACTTGAGTAGGGCACAGAAAAGGATAGGCAAGAATACCAGAGAGTGAAACACCAGCTACTGATAGAGCAGTCGCCTGAGACTGCAACCATCAAGTGCGGGATCTACCAAGGAGATGCTCTGTCCCCACTGCTGTGCTGCATAGGCCTGAACCCCCTCAGTCAGATCACTTGACAAGACTGGCTACGGATACCGACTACGAAATGGAGCAGCTGTCAGCCACCTCCTGTACATGAATGACATCAAGCTATATGCCAAGACTGGAGAAGTGTCATGAGATGGTAACAAAGAGAGGAAAGGTAGTCAGAAATGAGGGGACTGAACGACCAGAAGGCAACATTGCAGACACTGAGAAAAGCTACGAGTACCTGGGAATCCCACAGGCAAATGGGAACAATGAAGAGGCCACTAAGAAAGCTGCAACCACCAAGTACCTGCAAAGGGTCAGGCAAGTCCTGAGGAGTCAGCTGAACGGTAAGAACAAGATCTGGGCTATCAACACCTACCCCATGTCTGTGGTCAAGTACCCTGCTGGGGTGATAAGCTGGCCAAAGGAGGAGATAGAAGCCACTGACATCAAGACCAGGAAGCTCCTGACCATGCATGGAGGGTTTTACCACAGGTCCAGCACCCAAAGACTGTACACTAAGCAGAAGGAAGGAGGCTAGGGACTAGTGAGTGTCAGTACCACAGTCCAGGATGAGACAACAAAAATCCACAAGTACATCAGAAAGATGGCCACGACCAACACCGCATGCTCAGTGAATACCTCAGGCTGCAAAAACCCAAGGAAGAGGAGCAAGAGGAGGAACCATCATTGAAGGACAGACCCCTGCATGGTATGTACCACCGGCAGATAAAGGAAGTGGCTGACATCCAGAAATCCTACCAGTGGCTGGACAAAGCTGGACTGAAAGACAGCACAGGAACAAGCTCTAAGTACAAGATCCACAGAGGCTGGAGTCTATCACACCAGGCAAGACCCCAGGTGCAGTCTGTGCAAAGAGACAATTCAGCACATAACAGCAGGATGCAAGATGCTAGCAGGAAGGGATGCATGGAACGCCATAATCAAGTGGACAGCATAGTATTCAGAAACATCTGTGCCGAGTATGGCCTGGAAGTCCCGAAGTCAAAATGGGAGACGCCCCCTAGGGTTGTGGAGAATGACCGAGCTAAGATCCTGTGGGACTTCCAGATACAGACGGACAAAATGGTGGTGGCTAACCAACCGGACATAGTGGTGGTAGATAAACAGAAGAAGACAGCAGTAGTGGTATACATAGTGATACCAAATGACAGCAGCATGAGGAAGAAAGAATACGAGAAGCTGGAAAAGTACCAAGGTCTAAGTGAAGAGGTTGAGGGTGAAGGTAACAGTGGTCCCATTGGTTATTGGAGCACTCGGTGCAGTGGCTCCCAAGCTAGGTGCGTGGCTCCAACAGATCCCAGGAACAACATCGGAGATCTCTGTCCAGAAGAGGTAAGTCCTGGGAACAGCAAAAAAACTGCGCAGGATCCTCAAACTCCCATGCCTCTGGTAGAGGACCTGAGCTTGAAGGATAAATACTAAGGGATTTTTTTCTTTAGATTTTACACTAACTATATATAGATAACTAACTAAAGCTGGCTTTTAAAGCTAACAATATATCCTTTGCTTAAAAAGTGCAATAGACTGAAACCTAAAATCTGCATCATGGAAATGAACAAAAACAGATTTATTTCTAACAGCTTTTCATAAGACATCATTTCTAAGAAAGTGCTCTGAGGTGAGTAATAACAGTATGAATTTTCATTAGCTAATGACTTATCATTGACAAGCATTTAGCCAATCCATGTGCAGTTTTACAGTCTGACCCAACCCTCTTGCATCACATTTAGTTTCTAAATAACAAGATTATGATGCTGAAGACAGAGAAATCAATGATTGACATCATTGGAGCTATGCCCCTCTTTTAAACAGTGTATGACTACACAGCGTGGCACTGTTAGTTTTGTCACACTCCTATCAACTTTGTTGTCATTAAAGTAATAACTGGGTGTATGCTGCAGTATAAAAGCACAGACCACCACACAGATCTACAATACACTAAAGATTCTGACACAATAGTGCATGACAACCTTAGCATGCTACAGCATGCGGCCACTCCACAGGCTCAAATAAAAGCAATAGGATGCTGACTGCTGTTCAGTTAATATTGCAGTTAATGTTGCTTCAGGGTTATCTGATAGTGCACAATTAGTTAAGTATGAATGAGGAAATACATTGGATGAGAAAAATGCAAAGGTGGACACTTTAATAAGTATATAAAACAATGAGCCACAAGTCACACAACAGACAGATCACAGGGATTGCAAGCATGTGTGCTCGGAGGCAAGGACACAGACAAGTACAAAGACATCTCAGTTTTCAATTTCTCTTAATTTTTCACACCATCAACGTTACACACATATTCACATTGGTGAAATATTTGTGTACTAAACATAACAGCTCATTGATTTTTTGAGCTTTCCCATCTGTAATTAAAGGGAATAGAAAGCTGCAGATGAAGAGCAGCTCTTCATGCTGGAGAAAGATAACAGTGTTAAAAAGTTGAGTGTTTGTTGAAAACACAACAAATCCAATATGAATTACAGATTAGAATAATAAAACATGGAGTGCTATGGTGGATTATAGTTTCAGAAAAAAGCATTAAATTAATACATTTTCAAAACATCAGCCTTGATAACAGTTGACATTTAATAGATACTGATGTTTGGGCATTTGTCCGTTTCCTTGTGTTTGGTAAAAAAAACCTGATCTTTCATTAGTTATTAGTCATTATTAATCTTTGTTTTTTTTGCACAGCATGTTTTTTATCCTATCTTCCTCGCATCACTAGTTGATCACAGAAAATGCGCCTGGCCTGTTGGAGGTTTCTTCCTGTTAAAAGGGAGTTTTTCCTTCCTACTGTCACCAAATACTTTATAATAAGGGTTGTATGATTCTTGGGGGTTTTTCTGTATTATTGTAGGGTTTTTATTTTACAATACAAAGTGCCTTGGGGGTGACTGTTGTTGCGCTATATAAATAAAATCAAATTAAAAAACATATCAGATTCCTTAGGCATAGTTTCCTTGTTTTAACAGGAGGATACAGTAGCATGCGTGAATCTGTTTCCAGGCCACAATACCAACAAACCTTTACTGATGTGATAATTGTGTGGTGCTACAAAGGAGTGCCTTCATAACTATGATGTGGAGATAAATAAAGTAAATAAAGCAACAAATAACACAATCTCAGCATATGGACCTTATACAGTGTCAGGTATAAACTATAAACTTCCCTGTAAATATTTAAAAAATATTTGTCATAATAAATCAGTATAAACTCTATACAGGTCCTCTGCATAGTAAATATTAACTTTAAGGTATGGCTTTTTCAAGTTCACCATGGCAAATTGATGTTATACACATTCTGTAATTTATGCAAGCTTTAATGAAAACTGAAAATCAAATATGCAATATTTTGGGCCATGGTGGGTTTAGTTTAAAGGCTTGGACTAAATAGTTTTCTTTCTTTTTTCTTTTCGTTTTGAATGTTGACAAAATTGACTGCATATAAGGCGTCAGCTGTGAGGTGTAGACTCAGCAGATTTAACTGTTTGTCAACTTTTAAAAACCTAATTTCTTCTGCTTTCTACTGCACATGGCTTGACATTTTGGAGAGCGATTCGAATAGGATTTTATAGTGTTTATAAAATTCAAGCTCTACAATGACCAGGACCGTAGTCATGTGCATTTAAGCGTCTTAAGAAAACATGTCTTAGCTGTATTTTAAAATTTGTGAACATGCTAGTCTTGTTTTGATTTTGGAGGCACAGTATTTCTATTACTTACAGAATCCTTAACCAGAGGAACTGGCCTTTTCAAGCTGAGGGCTATCAGGCTGTGGTCTCGCCTTTCTACATCAAGGAAAATGAGACTTCCATTACCGACTGTGCCACCACCTGCTGCTCCTACAATCTCTGTAATCCAAAGATGCCAGCTGCTGACACCTCAATCACATTCACTGTCTCCCCTTGGAAAATTTACCCGCCAACCACAGGAGTGCTACAAAGCCCTGTTTTTCTCCAAAGTGATGAGGCAGGCTCTTTTGCTGTGTTTGATAGTAGGGCAAATGTTGGGGACTTGAAAAAGATGGTCTGACTAGTATGGCTTAGAGAACATGCTATCAGAAGATGCAGTCCCCAAGTGTGTGAGGGATTTTTGAATGAAAAAAAATTACAAAAATGCACACTTTTCCAGCACGAATGGAAAAAAGGGAGTGGGCAGAGGTTTCTTAGAGATATCAAAACATTCAGTTTTAAAGGCTAAAACAAGGATGACTTTGAATTGATGATCAGCCAAATTTAAATCAGTTTAAATTGTCAGGCACCATCTACTGTATACCAGGTTTCTGGGATATTAAGACTCCACTCCGTCCTGTCCTGGATAGACATCTTGAGGAGAATTCTCTTGAGACAAGCGCGGTTGGTCTGCCTCCACCCACCTGAACTGTTGTTGCACTGACGTATGGTAACAGATGAGGTTAACAAAGGTTTCTTATTGTCATATTAAAAATGTAGTGTAGCTTGGTCATGTTTTCTTGGCTAACAGTGTCCTGAACATGAAATTGATTGATGTTTGTTCTGTCTGTTTGTGTCTGAGGCAGAAAATTATTGACGTGGTTGTAACTTTGCACATATGTGTTAGAATTATGATGGGCAAAAATGCTTTTCATACCTTATTTGGGGCAAAGCTGGCAATGTTTTTTTAAGGACTGTTTTTGTAAGTGCTGGATTTGACTGGGGATTCTGAAGACTTCAAAATTGCATTGCCATGATGGTTGCTGAGTGGTGAGACTAACTTCTAGAATTACTTTTATGTATTAAGGTCTTAAGATGGACTTAAAATATGGATATATGAGTATATTTAATAGATGTATCTATGTATGTCTTGTACTTCCCCTCAGTAATACCTCTTCTTGGAAATTACAGCTTCAGGTAGCCTGCATTCTTTCATTCCATTACACCTTAACCTAAAGGGATAAATTAAATATTGCATTATCTTTATAACGATCCCACTGCTTCGCAACACTGACCCCCGGTACAATCAAGGACCCCTCTGAATGAAAATGAATCATAAACTGGTATTACATGTTCCTTTGGGAAACGTGTTCTCAAGATCTTAATAATTCATCAGCACTAATGTAAATGGTTGATAAATGGTACAATGACTAATTTATTATTATTGTAATATTAGAGTTGAAATTGAATAGATGTGTATAATTTGGAAAGTAGTTTCTATTTTAAGCACAGCCCATTCTGACCGGTTTGGCTGAAAAGGGAATTATTAGCATAAAACATGCTGATAGGAAATGAGAAAGTGTACCAAGTTTAATTTTTAATTGTCTTCTACTTATTCCATCCACATGTGTGAACTTCATTCAGGTTTCAATCATGCCCACTTGAGGGAAGAAAGAACAAGCATCATTTGTTTCTGATACACAGCATTTCACTTAGTGCTGATCTCAGTCCATTGCCTCACCCTGAAACCAACCACTTTCACCTCAGGGTGACTAATTTTTCACCGCCCACAAGCAAAAGGCCACCAAGTAGACAGGCATAACAGGAATCAATGATTTCTACTTGACACATGGTGCTTTTCTCCATACTTCCTTACCTCGATGCAAACTAATTTTCTTTTAACCCTTATGTCAGTCAACCTGACAGCCGCAGGTATTTGCAAAACATTATGCCCCACACCTCCAAAGGAAAACAGGTTCTGCCTCAGGAACAAGGTCTTTAATAGCATATTGATCAAAAATGAACTGAGTGCACAAATGAGAACATGGCAAAGTGCAAATATTACAAACTACCTAGCCCTGGCCAAATGAAGGTTTGATCGATCCAGGATTAATTGCATTCGTTTCAGATCACAGCTGAATAACAGCGTTTGATGTTCAATCCAAGGCTCGTACAGCAGAATACAAAAGCTTCACATCCAAACAAATCCATCAAATATTATTTCTCACAAACTCTATTTTAAGAACATGAAGTGAATCACTGTTTGAATGCTTAAAGCCAGCTGTGCACAGAGATTTTCCAGATCCTTGAAATGTTTGGATGATATTACGGTGTACTGTAGATAATGAGATGAGCAAATTTACATTGAGGACCATTGTTGTGAAATTGTTCCACAATTTGTCGACACAGTTTTCTGCAGACTGGTAAACCTCTGCTCATCATTACTTCTGAGACACTGCGCCTCTTTAAGATGCTCTTTTTTTTAAATACCCAATCATGTTACTGACCTGTTCAAATTAACCTAATTAGTTGCTAAATGTCCACCAGCTGTTTCTCTTTTTTAGCGCCACGTATTTTTCCTGCTTTTTGTTGGCTCCCCATTCTAACTTTTTTACGGCCATCAAATTCAAATGAGCACATTTTTTCATGTAATTGTAAAATGTGTCAGTTTAAACATTTGACATGTTTTCTATGCTGTATTGTGAAAACTGTTATGGAACTGGAGCAGTAAAATAACCTTTTCTAGGCTGTCAAAAAATTAACAACCCATGACAAAAAGTTAAAACATGAGCATTAAAACATCGATAAGCAATTCTGAGTTTTTTGGTTTAAAGCTGTTTCTTGTTGGCATTTTTTTCTGTAGTTAAAGTAACACAGGCGTGCTTGTGTGAGTGTTGGAGGACTTGTAAATTATATAATTATGGCAGAGATGATCCCAGGAAACTGGCTAAACCTATAACTAACAACAGCTGACGTTCAAAGAAGATGATGGCGTGTGACTCATCTGTGATCATAGATTTGGTTTAATCACTGTGTGGTTTATGCATCAAAACTACATCAATACATATTACACACATTAGAAAGCTCTTTTTTACATTACTACATGTACCGCTAAAGGTACTGCAAATGCTAATTTAGCTCTGCAAAATAATGCTAAAAATGATGCAGCATCTATCAAGGAATAGATGCTGCTTCGAACTTTAAAAACTACTACAGTGTTCAGGATTTATAAGCCTGCTCTTTATTTTCAGAGTCTTTCAGGAGTTCATACCACAAGCGCGTTGTAGGCTTTCATGTTCAAGGTTTCTATGCACTAAGTTTACACGTGATTTACATGTAGAGGTTTACCTTTGAAAGGCCTCCAAGGCCTTCGGTGCTCTTTCTCTCTGCAAGCGTTCTTCACTAAGTGCCACCCCTGAGTGTTAATTACTGGTCAGGATGCTGGAGTGAAGAGTGAATTTAGGTTAAGACCTTGACACGATGCAGCAGAATTTTTAAAGACCTAAAGGTTATTGGACTTTTTGATAACTATGTAATCAAATGTGAGCGCAAAGGCCGCTGAAGGGCACGGGAAGATTTGCGAGGGCAATAAGGTTTTCTTGACGTTAAATTAAAGTGATGTAGGCAGCTTTCTGTCATGTAAAAATTAAGGGTTTTGTCATCCTGCCCTTTGTGATGTTTTAAATAACCAGTCTTTCAAATAGATGCAGTACCCTGACAGAAAGGTTTAAAGATCTGAAGATCAAATGTCCAAATACATCACATTTCGTCTCTGGATTGAAAGGTGAGCATGAAAATGAAGTTAAGACGCATGAAATGTTACTATAGAGTCGTTTTTATTTAGCTATAGAATTAGATGAGGGTGACTCAGTGATGCAGTGGTTAGTGCTGTTGGTTAGTACTGTTGCCTCACAGCAAAAAGATTGTGATCTTTCCTCTTAGTCCAGCTTCCTCGCATTTTTTAAAGATATCTATAGGCTTTTTATCATTGGTTCTAAATGTGAATGGTTACAGTGTAGTTAAACACTACACTATACACTACATTAAAAGAAAATGTAGGTTATTATACAGCTGTTTTACTGTTCCAGCTCACTAAAAATCAAATTGGGCCCAAGAGTTAAAATGAACAAGTGAAAAAAAAGAATAGTAAGGGAAGAAAATTTTGGGCTGGACAGTTTCTGTAAAGACATAGTATTAGGTAATTTTTTCCATCTGTATGTAAAATAATAGTCCAAGGAACCTCATTCTCATCCCTCCCTTGCTGTGCTGCTCTAACATGTGAAATGTGTGCTCGGTCTGTCTCCTGAGGATTTTTCTGAAATAGAATTGCAAACTCATCTTTGAAGGACAGAAATCCAGTAAGTCAACCTGTTAATACACTGAGCCCCTCTGTGATTTTTCAGCGACCGTAAATTACTAGGTAAAAGACGGGTAATAAAGACATCAATCTGATCCTCCAGTCCCTGTTTCTTCATTACTCTGGGCCTTCTTCAGCAGACTATAGATGGAGCCTTGCTAAGCATGAATGACTAAACATTTTAGATAATGAGTGTGTCAGAAGAATATATAATTGGATTTCTGACGTCTGCAAATCAGTTACTGCTGTTTATGATTTTTGGCACATGGTTACACAGTTATAGTATGGAAATAGTTGTTGAATGTAGAAGCTCACAAATCCTGCGCAGCAACGATGCAACTTGATGCAAACTAGAGGCATAAGTTAGAGAGGACTGCAGCAGCAAACAGCAATGGCATTCCTATAGAAGCAGACCAAAGTGAGATGAGCAAGGGAGGCTTCAAAGCTCTCCTCTCTTTTTGAACGAGTGATGTTGTTGCTGGCGGAATTAAATTAAACTGAATTTCTCGTGAAAGTTCAACATGTTAAGACACTAGTGCAATCACCAGCCAATGAAATATTATGAAACTAGTGCAGGAGGTCAGGGTACTTTCTAGTTAGGCCCCTAACTTGGCTTATGTTAACCACAAAGCTAGCAGCTGGCCGCGCTCATACAGTTAGCCATGAGGGTCACTGGTTGTTGTCAGTATGATGATTGCACCACCACACACACACACACACACACACGCCCCACACACACACACACACACACACACACGCACACACACACACACACACACACACACACACACACACACACACACACACACACACAGGTATGTCTAGCCTTAACTCTTTGTTTCATTGTCCATGTGAATGACTGGGAATAGTTTTAGCTGCACAAAGCAGATTGTAAGAATAAGTTTGATCATATAGAAGGGTGATAGAAAATGACCTAAATTAACATTTCTCTGATGAGGTTATGCTTATTTAACACAACATGCTGTTTATTTTGTAAACTATGGTTCCAATTAGAGTAAAAGAAAAAAGGGTTTTGCTTTAAGGTGGGCTTGTGATTCAGAAGTCACTACTGTATGAGCATGCAGCTTCCTTCAGTCTCCCACAGATACATCCATTGCTTGCTATGTTTAGTTTCACAACAGGAATTCATTAACCATCGTGGCATCTGTCTTTTATCTACGACCTCTGGTTCTCTCCCGTATTCGCTTTCTTTGATGATCTAAAAACACACAGCTGCTATTTACTTATCATGGCAAAACTGTGTGTTGTGGGACACTTACTGTATTTCATGTTCTGATACTGAAGACTATTCAGTCTATTCAGTCACTATTGTAGCCAGCAAATATGGGTGTCGGTGTGTGGTTCGCATGCTATTTTGTTCTCACCAGGAGCTGTCCATGTTTACATGGGCTGTGGGAAAAATGTAGCTGCTTGACAAATGTTATTATGATGAAGCCCTCCTGTTCTGTGAACTTTCAATCAAAACTCTGTCCAAACACTGTTTTCCGCAGGTTCCATTACACTAAAAATAATTTCCAGGCATGTTTTGTTAGCAGTGGATAGCGCAGAATGCCCTCTTGGGCCAGTCAGTGGTTACACTTGTAGACTATGGAGAACCTGATTTTATGTCACTTTGACTGCA
>VOQK01041332.1:0-13915 GCA_015052645.1 Benitochromis conjunctus
GCCACTCTTCCATAAAGGCCAACTTTGTGCAGTGCACGACTAATAGTTGTCCTATGGACAGATTCCCCCACCTGAGCTGTAGATCTCTGCAGCTCGTCCAGAGTCACCATGGGCCTCTTGGCTGCATTTCTGATCAGCGCTCTCCTTGTTGGGCCTGTGAGTTTAGGTGGACGGCCTTGTCTTGGTAGGTTTACAGTTGTGCCATACTCCTTCCATTTCTGAATGATGGCTTGAACAGTGCTCCGTGGGATGTTCAAGGCTTGGGAAATCTTTTTGTAGCCTAAGCCTGCTTTACATTTCTCAATAACTTTATCCCTGACCTGTCTGGTGTGTTCTTTGGACTTCATGGTGTTGTTGCTCCCAATATTCTCTTAGACAACCTCTGAGGCCGTCACAGAGCAGCTGTATTTGTACTGACATTAGATTACACACAGGTGCACTCTATTTAGTCATTAGCACTCATCAGGCAATGTCAAGTTCAAGGGGGCCCAAAACATTTGCAAGCCACTGTATTACCACTTATAGAATAAAATTGTTGAAAAATTGTTTGCTGCCGACATAAAAAGAAGCAAAACCAATGAAGTTGCATCTAAAAATCTATGTATTACTAGTAGGGAAACAAATCCCTAAAAAACCTTTCAACCCTCCTACTGTTAACACACACAGAGGTCCACCATCCACAGATGGTGAGGCTCTCTTCTGGAGAACGGGTCAGATGATTACCGGTATGTAAATTGGCTAATCAGCAGTGAGCTCACACTGCTGTTGACCTTGATCAGCATTTCTCTTACTGTTGAATCTTTACATGACCACAGGCTATTTTAAATCAAGCAAATGCATTTGAAGATGCACTTCAGTCACATCTTAAAGAATGAATTAGAAAATCAGCTGTTACATGGGCACATGATTCATGTTTGAAGTCAGGCTTGAAAAACTGAAAACCTTTTAACTCGTTGACCTTAAAATATAAAATATAGTAACAGAAAGCAATTGTTCCCTCATGTCTCACTCTGTGATTCATGGCAACTTTGGACTCCTGAGCTCCTGAGTGGTGTGAAAAATCTTAAAATTACTGTCTTCGTTTAGCACACAGTTTCCTTTCTTCTGTCCTGTTTTCCCAAACAATATTTCATTATTCTATTTTTGTACCCTTTTATCTGAGTCAATCCATAATCTTGCTCCACCATACATCTCTGAACTTCTGCATGTCAAGAGACCCATTCGTACTGTCCGACATCTTTAACAGTGACTCTCTCTCCACTTTCCATCAAAAAATGCACCTCATTAAACTCATTACAACTTCCTTACATAAATAAACCTCCACTACCATGACCCACACATCGATCAGAAACAGATTACATTGAATGAACGACAAAATCAATCATGTTTTATTTCATCATTGCGCTGACATTGTTGGTTGAATTGACAAAAGGTTTCGACCTACATGGGGGGGTGTTGTCTTTTATTAATGAACAAAAGACAACCCTTTATTTAGGTAACGCAGACAGTCTAAAACAGCAGATGACAACAACATCCAGCCTACTCACTGCTCAGGCAGCAAACAGAAAACAGTATGACACAACAAAGCCCTAAGACAAACTTGGGGCTTAAATACACACATTAGGTAATCAAGGAAAATGGATTCAGGAGGATGAGGAGAGACAGCCGAAACAAATCCATGATGATGAGACAAGGGAAGTGAACTAAATACTAAATACAAAGGAAAAAGACTATTAAAATAAAACTGGAAATAATCAAAACACAGAGATAATGACACTAATACAGATTGACACAGAAGACCACACAAAGAAAAATAACAATACCTAATACAAAATAATTCCTAAGGAAAATATTAACGGAAACCCGTTCAATGAGACCAATAACTCAGACTAAAGAGAATGATCAAGAATACACAAGCTAGCTAAGAACCCAATGTCACATTAAATGATAATGAAGGATTCAAAAGTCAAAACCTGAAAAGTCCATAATGATGACTTACTTACATTACCTTTCTTCCTTATTCTTCCTGACAGTTTGAAATTCACTAGACTGTCTTGACCATATCTACATGTATGAATGCAATGACTTGCTGTCATGTAACTGGCCGATTAGATATGTGTTAAGAAGCCATTGAACATGTATACCTAATGAAGTGGCTGGTTAGTCTAAGTGGAGTCTATATCAGCATTTCATGGGCTTTTCATTCAAAGGCAGACATTCACAATCACACATGCTTCACTTTAAGGACTGAGAACTGACAAGATACATTTTTAACATCAGCTAGATTTGGGGGTCTTCCTTGTCTGTACCATGACCTTAAAAACATATTTTACTTAAGTTACACATAAGCAAAGTAAAAATGCATTCAAATTGCAGACACACAGAACTGGTGGTTTCAGGCAATACAGAACAGAAGATTACAGAAAGAATAGAAAGTGTTTTAGTGATAAACAAGGGCTCGGAGCACATATAGAAGTGTAACAATCAATGTTACAGACCAAAAGAATGACAGAGATGACAAAACTTTGAAGTTGCTTCTGGTGGTTTACGTGCACACTGACTGTAATAATAATAAAAAAAAAAGTAATTGAGGCTGGGGAGGAAGGTACTCACGAATTGTTAAATCCATCACTTGAGAGGCCAAGCAGAAGACAGGATGCTCATACATCTCTCTCTTTTTTCCTATAGAGAAAGAGGCAGGATACCGAGGCATGCGAAAGGCCAGGGTCAGAGTGAACGAGCATAATGGTCACTAGGGTTTGACTAGTATGAAGTTATTTGCTATCACTACCTCACATTTTCTTGCAAGAAAATCAGAACTTTAACCACACATTGTATTAAAATGTACAATATGTATCACTGTGAAATTTGTACATGAAACTATGTTTAGCAGATTTTAAGGGGAAGCTTAAGGGACTTCCTGTAGTTTTGTTTTGCAAATTGAATTCAATTTTTTTGCGTGCTTACCTGACATGGAGAAAAATAAATGCGTAGCAAGGTGGTGCAGTGGATAAAACATGTCCACTGTAACTGTACTATCTGTGCATGTGCACGTTTCCTTCCACAGCTCTTGTTAGGTTAACTGGCAGTTCTAAATGGACTGAAGGTGTGCATGCCTGCTTGTCTTTCTGTATTATGACTGCAATGAACTGGTGATCGTTCAAGGTTTACCAAGCCTCAGATGTCAGCTGGGAAAGGATAAGTTCTCTATCATATTGAGACTGTCTCTCCACTCCCTTACATATTCCCCTCCTTGGTCGTGACATGTGGATACTTTAAGACACTCCAGCAAGCCCCGTCACGTCCCACAGCTTATATATAAAACAGCTGGGCAGATGTGAAACTGTCATCACTTGATCTCCACTTGAGAGTGAGTATGTGTGACAGTTGTGCGTGTAGTACCTGTGTGGTACTGTGTGATGGTGTTTTGTGTGTGTCGCAGTTGTGTCCACTCTGTTGGGAGCCTGTCTTGGCAGCCTGCCTGGATGCTCCCATCCCCTAGCTCCTAACAAAAACAAACCAAAAAAAAGGTCCTCGCTGCCCAGCGAGTGAGTTTTTCCGGCCATCATAGGTCATAGGCTGTTCCTGTGGTCTCCGAGTTTGATTAGTGCCCCCTCCGAGTTTGCTGCTGCAGGCTGTGTTCCCCTACCTTTTTGCCTGCAGTTCACTGGTTTATGCACCATTCGGACCTTGCTGTGTCTGATACATCAGCTGGCATGGGAGAGGTCTCCAGCCTGCACCGCCGACTTCCAGTCTGGCATATTGCCAGCGGGGGCCCACTCAGTAGCGTAGGTCAAAACCAGCGCCCGCACACAGGAGAGGCGTGGAGGATGTTGAGCCATCCCTTAGCTGACCCCCTCCCTCCTGACATCTTTTGGGGCAGGCCGCCCAGCTCCCTCCCATTTCTGTGGCGCAGCGCAGGGTGGCTTGGTCGGCTCTGGGGGCGGAATCTTGGGTGATCTCCTTCATGACCCTGGGCTACCACCTGCAGAATGGCGACGGGTCTTTTCTGCATGCCTAGACCACTAGGCTGTCCACAAGATCTGTGTGGTCAATGGTCGCTGGACTGCCCCTGGGCGTCCCGTCACATCAATGTGCTGGAGCAGTACTCCTGGTGCTTTGGCACTTTCTGCCTCGCCTGCAGGGTTTCCACGTGATTGTTAGGATTGACAGCATGGTTATGGCGGCCTATGTCAACAGGCAGGGGGGCATGGGATCGCCTCTCCTCTGCAGGATAGCTGCAAGGCTGTAGCAGTGGGCTCCCCCCATTTCTGCTCCCTCTGGGCTATGCATGTGCCAGGGCTACTAAACACAGAAGCAGACATTGTGTCAAGGGGGGCCCGAGCCCAGGGGAGTGGAGGCTCCACCCGCAGGTGGTCGAACAAATCTGGCACTGTTTCGGAAGCGCAGAGGTGGACTTTTTGCCTCCAGGGAGTTGACACACTGCCCCCTGTTCTTCGCTCTAAAGACAACAGCCCTCCCCCTAGGGTGGGATGCCGTAGTGCATCCCTGGAATTGAGCTCTTCTGGATGCCTTCCATCCTTTTTCCCTCCTCCACTTGGTCCTCGGCGGTCCAGACTGCAGAAGTGAGGCTGGTCCTGGTGGCCCCTCTCTAGAGGACGCAATTTCCAATATGGCGCGGCCACGTCCAGATGCCTTCCTGACCACTCCACACAGACTATGCACCTTTTTAGTTGTTTACTTATTTATTGCTTTGTTATACATTCCAAAATATTTTCATTTTATAGTTTATGACAGCAGATAACTTCTCAACATCAGTAACAAGTTTGCACATGTAATCTTGGACACATTTAAACCCGACCCATTCTGGCCGACTGAGACACTACGTGGTGCGAAAAACAACAATGGACAGGATGCTCACCCGAGGCGAAGAACAAAGAAGCGCCGGGGTAAATGTGCTGGCATTGGGAACAGACTGAGGCAGCAGGCTCAGTATCCTGCTGACTAGTGTACAATCGCTGGAGAACAAATTAGACGATCTGAGGACAAGAGTCACCTTCCAAGGAGACATGAGGGACTGCAACATTCTGTGCTTCACTGAGACATGGCTGACCCCCACCGTGCAGGACCGTGCCATAACTCAGTCGGATTCATTCTCTGTGCTCCGTGCGAACAGAACGGCAGAGTCGAACAAAACCAAAGGTGGAGGAGTGTGTCTTATGGTAAACAGAAAGTGGTGCAATGCCAGGAGCATTTCTACTCTCTCCAGTGGCTGCTCGCCACATCTGGAATACCTGAGCATTAAGTGTCGCCTTTTTAACCTGCCCTGTGAGTTCACCTTGGTAATCGCCACGATGGTCTACATCCCACCCCAAGCGGACACAGGTGTGGCTCTGTCTGAACTACATGATGTGCTGAGTGCGTTTCAAAATAAGGATCTGGGCTCAGCCCTCATTGAATCTAGGCCCAATGCTACACGCCATACAAGCAGGGCTACAAAGCTGTTTCACACCCAGCTTTTGGGAAGTCAACGCCATCTTCCTCAGTATAAACAAAACACAAGGATGTTGTGGATGGAGGATGAAGTAACCATGAGGGAGGTGAAACGCTGGTCTGCCCAATCAGAAGCTACGCTACAGGACATGTTCAGAGCATGCGTAGTTGACATCAACGAGTTTACAGAAGTAGCAGTAAGCTTTGTTAACATGCTAGCGGAGGAGATCATCCCCACTGAGAGAGTCGTGACGTTCCAGAACCAG
The DNA here is from genome assembly GCA_015052645.1 of Benitochromis conjunctus. Classification (NCBI taxonomy): domain Eukaryota; kingdom Metazoa; phylum Chordata; class Actinopteri; order Cichliformes; family Cichlidae; genus Benitochromis; species Benitochromis conjunctus. The sequence goes on from VOQK01041332.1 coordinate 5,721, forward strand.
AAACCGTGGGTGGACAGATCAATCCATGTTGCAGTGAATGCCAGGACCGCCACCCACAAAGCCAGTTTTGCCACTAGCGACAAAGCTGCTTCATATGGTGTGCGGCGCGCGGTGAGGGATGCCAAACACCGGGATCGGGAGCGCGTAGGGTCTCGCTTCAGCCAGAGCGACACACAAAGCATGTGTCATGGACTACGCACAATCACAGATTATAAAGCCAGGGACATTGTGCCGATTAACGCCGATTCTGCATTCACCAATGAGCTGAACACATTCTAGGCCCGTTTCAAGGTTAGCCAGGCAGCTAATGCTAACTACTGCCTGACAACTGAGGACAGTGAGTCATCAGCGAGGTACTGGCGACCAGCATGACATCTGAGCGGCGCTGAGGAGAGTGAGCATAAGGCCAGATGGCATCACCAGCTGTGCATTGCTGTGCTGACCAGCTAACAGGTGTGTTCACTTCCATTTTCAACGAGTCCCTCACAGGCTTCAAGAGATCCGCCATCATCCCTGTGCCCAAGAGCAACTAGCCCTCATGCCTGAATGACTACTGTCCAGTTGGACTGACTTCAGTGGTAATGAAGGTGTTACAGTTCAGCATTCAACACAATAGTGCCCGGTAGACTGTTCACAAAGCTGAGGGATCTAGGACTCAACAGCCGTCTGTGTGCATGGGTGTTGGACTTCCTCACTGGCAGAACTCAGGTAGTCAGGGTGGGTAGGTGCGTCTCTGACAGCATCACCACCAACATGGGAGCGCCACAGGGGTGTGTACTCTCGCCACTGCTCTACTCCATTTTGAAGTTTGCTGACGACACAGTGGTGTTGGACGCCATCTCCAACAATGATGAGGCGACCTGCATGGACGAGGTGAAGAATCTAGCATCGTGTTGCCAGGACAACCACCTCCAGCTGAACGTCAGCAAGACCAAGGAGCTGGTGGTGGACTTCAGAAAGAGTCAGCACACAGACTACAAACCCATTGTCATCAATGGAGCGGAGAGGGTGTGGTCCTTCAAGTATCTCGGTGTCCACATCTCCTCAGACCTGACATGGTCTGCCCACATTCAGGTCCAGTCCAAAAAGGCTAGGCAACACCTGTATCATATTGAAAGACCTGTCCCATCCCAGCAATAAACTTTTCCAACTTCTGCAATCAGGCAGAAGGTTCTGCACCATCCGGGCAAAAACAGAGAGACTCAAGAGGAGTTTCTATCCTCAGGCCATCCGTGTGTTAAATCAGGACATGCTCCCCACCCCACCCCTCATCATCCATAAGTGACTGAGACAGGACTCATTGCTACCATTCTCATATCATGCCTGATCCTTGTGGCTTCACTACGACTTCACTACGGCACAAGACACTTTAATACCCCACTCATGCAATGTACAGAATTTCCAAATTGTTTTATTTTATTTATATAATGTATATAACTCACCCCCTTGCTGCACATAATGTACCCCTTGTATATATTCACTCACTGTATATAATGTTCTCTCTCTTTTTGTACAGTTGAGGAGCGTATCAGGCCACATTTCACTGTGTGTTGTACTTGTAAAACTTTGCACGTGACAAATAAATAATTTTTAATCTTGAATCTGGCCCAACATGCCCTGGTTCCCAGTGATCCAGCCCCTCCTTAACACAACACTCTGGTAGCTTCCGGTTTGGAGGGATCTGTCCCAGGTGAGCAGGTCACTATTCCACCCCTTCCGCTGTGATCTTGCATGGAATGGTGGTAGCAACTAAAGCTGTTCGCCTCGGTCACTCAGCGCTTAGTGAGGCTGGCGCTGCTTTGATCTTGTGGTTTCTGAGAAGCGACCAGCATCTAACAGCTTGCAAGTCATGGTCCCCAGTTCCCTTAAGTGCCCTCCCTTTGAACCTCTGGAGGACACTGATTTCAAATGGCTATCACTCAAAACCACCTTCTTACTGGCCATACCATCCGCCAGAAAGGTTAGTGAACCTCACTGTCGGTCCACAGCAGCTGCTGCAGGTGGTTGCCGGGAGGCACCTCAGCATCTGGTGACCCTGTGGTAACATATGGTAACATACAGTTACACTGTAAGCTTGGTTCTCTGGGTGAGAGACTCTCTCCAGCTTCAGGCCGCTCTGAGACGCGTTCCAATCAAACCATCACTGGATTCACGTCTGCCCAGCTGTTTTATACGTAAGCTGTGGGGCTTGACCGAGCTAGCTAAAGTGTCTTAAAGAAGTATCCACATGCCATGACCAAGGGGGGGTCTTACCCTGTACACATGGAATATGCAACGGAGTGGAATCAAGAGAATCAGAGAATCAAGGTTACAGTGTAACCATATGGTTCCACTGCAACCCTATATTGGATAAGCTGTTAAGAACATGGATGGATGGATATATACCAATTGACTTTAATTCTACAGTAAGTACTTAATAAATAAAAATGCTACACAAAGCATCTTTGAATGTTTTTCTTACAAATTGGTCATAGCAATGAATCCTCACATAAAATCAAAAGTTTTTTAAACAAAGTTAGCAAATTGGCATCATGTGTGTTACTATATGAGATGGACATAAGTAGTGTGGACTGTATCCACATTGTCAATCAGCGAGGCTGCCTATTTTGGATTAACCAGTCAAGTAGGGCTAAAATCGGAAAAGTTGGAGAATTATTTCCAGAAAAGAACTACACCAGTTCATTAGAAAGTTGTACAAAAGTATATTGAGCAATCACAACTTATATACTGAGGTCCCTCTGAGTCTTCAGAAATGTGACTGTGTCTTTAAAGACATTTTCTTTAATTTATTTTATGATGTAAATTTTTCAGTTTTAACTTGAAAATAAAGTTTATGTTTCTATCACTGGTGACCCAGTGGTAACTCCACCTGATCTTATCTCAATGTATTTCAAATTTACTGCTCAAAAACATTAAAGAAACTTTTTTCAATTGAAGTATAGCAACAAGTCAGTTAAACTTCAGCAATATTTTGTCATGCTATTTTGTGAGGCAAGTAGGATTAGACCCAAAATGCAGACTCGTGGCAAGACTATGCTTGAAACAGTTTTATTGCAGAATTTCAGGTTAAAAAACTAAGCTGGGAATGCTAAGCCCTGGGGAACATGGCTTGGCATAATCTAACTGATGAGACAGGGGAAGCAATACTGAACATGATGCACACAGGACAAGAGACTATCAAAATAAAACAGGAAACACAAGAAACACAAACTTAGATGCAGACTAACTAAATAGAGGGAACAGAGGGAGGAGACAGAGATAAGACAAGGAAAACAGAAAAAGGGTGAGGGAGCGAGAGGAGTAATAATAAGTCAACTGCAAAACAGCAGTGGTTTTACCTTTTTTGGTAACATTTTTTCTCTTTTCATCTTTTCAGACTTTTTTTTGCTAGTTTTGTATAAGGCTAGGGCCGGTGTCACTACTGGTAGCATAATGCGATACCTGGACCCTACAGAGGTAGTAGGGTCTAAGTAGTCCAATTCCTCCAGGATGGCATGTCAATACATACCATTTCCAGAATATTTGCTCTGTCTCCCAGCACAGTCTCAAGCACGTGGAATGTACAAAATCTACAAGACTTTATGAGGGTAGCCCAACGGCCGCAAGGAGTACCAGTGCTCACTGCTAGGCCACGGCACCCTTACAGCCATTAGATATTGGGATGAAATCCCGGAAACCATTGTCAGACCCTATGCTGGTGCACTGAGTCCTAGGTTGCTCCTGGTGCATGACATGTATCATATGGCAAGACCATGCATGCATGCAGTTCCTGGAGGATGAAGGAACTGATACCATAGACTGGCCCCCAAGCTTGCCAGACCTAAATCAAATAGAGGACCCCTAGCACATTATATTTCAGCCCATCCAGTACCACCAGGTTGCACCTCAGATTGTCCAGGAGTGCAATCTGTTGTCTCGTGCCTTCTCATTGGGAGCAAGTACATGTTGGCCATTCAAACAACTCAGTCTCGTTTTGAGTTGCTACAATGAAGTTTTAGCAACATGGACTAGTCCGCGGCATGACTCTTTTTGTTTAATTTTTGAGTGTCTTTGAAATGAGCCTTTTGTAGGTTGATAATTTGCATTTAATTTTTGTAATTTCTCTACTGAAATCTAATTTGTTTTCAAAGCATTTCTTTAATTTTTTGGAGCAATATTCTACCGTATTGTAGGGTGTTTTTCACACCTGTAGTTCATTTATTCTGAATCAGCTAATGAGGTTGTAGTCAGTTTTAACTTTTGCCCATGTTTGGGTTTGTTTTTACTCAGAGAAAAGTCCACGTGACTATAAATGCGTCACTACAAACCACGTGAGAATAGTCAGTCTGCTTATTCACCAGATGTGTCTGGAGTGGAAGCAACAAAAGTAAATACAGAAACAAGGTCTTATATACTATTTGAACAAGAATTTACATTCATTTCACAGCAAGGTGCTAGCCCATACAGACCTTTGCACATCTAAAATTGTGTCGTATTGTGTGTGGAGTTTGCACCCAAAATGCAGAATCCGAAACAAACCAAATGCCCACATAATGAGGGATCACACTGGCAGACTGTGGTGGGGTGTGGTCTGCGGTGCCGTTGCAGGGGAGATGGACGCACTTGCACGGCACACAGAGGATTGGAAATTTGGCAGCTCTGATCTGTTCCTGGCCGCCATCCCGACCAGTGTTCCCAAACGGCGTGGGAGTGGAGGAGGTCTGGACTGTTCCAGCACCCATGCCAGCCCCCAGGCTGAGGCCAGCCAGGACATAGCCTGCCACCGCACCTGTCCCCACTCCTCAGATGGGAGCGGCTGGTGCCCGGCAGTACGACGCGACAAAGAACTAAGGAAACTGAGGGCTTGAATACACACATGATGTAATCAGGGAGATGGAACACAGCTGAACTAAATCAGGGAAATGAAACAGAGGGAAGCAAAACTAAAAACAACAGACTCAGGACAAAGACTAACAATATAAAGAAGACTGCAAACACTGACTAAGACTACAACACATAAACTTGACATAGACAAAAAGTAAACAGCATAAACAACAAAAGGACCATGAAACCACACCGCAACCTAGAATACAAAGCATATGTACAGGAAGCTTTTTTTTAGTTCAAACTTATAACATACAACTGGTTGTTGTACGTTGTAAATGAACTGGTCTGGTGTTCATTTGGAACTATGCCAAGACCACCTGCTCCAGAGTGCGGTTGTGTTGGTCCACACCCAAGTGCAATTATGTTGTTTGTATCTGCCCAAACGAGGGCAAAAGCAAACCAGAGTTCAATTTGAATTAATTACACACTGCATGTGTGAAAACACCCTTAAATTCAATGCAATTAATTACTTGTCTTACGTGTATTACATGAATGTAATCAAAAATGTCTGTTTGAGTCTGTTAAAGTTGATTGTCATGTATGAAAAAGTTTCAGAGAATAATGATATCTGTTCCCAAAACAGAGAAAATTAGCTTTGCTAACTTTGGTTTGGAGTACCTAGAATCCTAATGTCAAAAGTTTAGGGTCACACATACAGTAAATGAAAAAGATATCAAATTTACATATTCGCATGTCGAATCTGAAGAGTTATCACACATTAAAAGAGATTAGTGTTCTGACACAGTTAATGATTCATTGTTTTAGGGGCCTGCAGAATGCTTGTGACTTGTACAAATAAAACAAATAAAATCCTGGCATAAGTCTCATCATGTCTTACTGGCCCACCTACTTTAAAACAGAAGTTAAATAAAAGCAGAAAAGGCCAATAGATAAGGAAAAGAGAAGAGTTAGTGTGGAAGTCATCAGAACACAAGGAAAACCCAGAACAGGAAACAAGGCGAATCTTATCAGTTACCAGGCAAGTCAAAGGTACACCAAGGCAGTGTAGGACTCCGCTGAACGAGAAGCTGAAGCATGGTGGAAGAAGTCAGCAAGACTTAATTGAATGCATTTTTACTGTAATTATCCTAGTAAAAAGAAAAACTTAATGGCTGCTGTCATTTAAACTACTAGCATACAGTCTTGCTTGATTTTATACATCTGAATACTTTTGCATTTTACACATAGTGTATTAGACATTATTTGAAATGTTGCTCTAGCATTTTAAATAATGTCTGTAAAATCTATAGAGAAATAGACTCAACGGTTTATCATTGTTTGTGTTTATTAATGTTTGATTAGTCAAATTTGGTGAAAATATTTACTACTTTTGCTTCTCAATTTTCTGTGTTTTACAAGCTTACTAATCATAATCATATACTGTCAACATAATTTTAAATAATCTGCCCCACTAAGATTAGAAAATCTGCTCAGCACTTCAAATCTTTCCCATCTGGTTCTGCATACCATATTAATTGGCATTTGTTTTTGTTAAGGTATGCAATGTCTATAACTGTGATGTGTTCTTTATTTGGATAGATTTATCTGACAGTTCCCATAAGATGCAAATGGAATTTCCAAAAGACAATAAATGTTACAACTACTACTACTACTACTATTATAGATACCACTAGTACTATATCAAGATTGCGTTCGCACAAAGGAGCAGAGTAATAACGTACCTTCCAGTTTTGCATACTCTGACAGACGCTGGTAATTGACCTGAGCTGCCTGCTCCAGACACTTACGGATCACACCTTTGACTTCTTCTTGTGGGACTGGGGTGGCAATATCTTTCATTAAAACCTTATAAAAAAGACACAGCAAAATTATTGTTATTTATTTATTTTATTGTTGCAGTGCTTTCTAATAAAAGATGTAAATAAATATTGTAAAAACATGTTTCAGGCTTAAATGACAAAACTATTCTATAGCCTCCATATGGCCTATTATTTCTTCAGATTTAGCTGTCCTCATGTTAATAGTTTTATTACTTTTATTGTTGGCTCATTTGGTTTTTTGGCACAGAAATATTATCATTAGTTTCAAGAAAGCATGACAGTTTGAGCTAATGTTTAAAGTTAGAGAGCAAATTTCTTGAAGAGTTAAACAGGTTTCAGTTTGCTCTGCATTGTTTGTTATAAAAGTCAACTCTTTCCCTCCGGTAAATTAACAGAAACCTGACAAAGCTACAAGTAGCAAAATCAGCAATGATTTTGCTACTTATAAATAATACAATGTAGTATTGTATGACTGGACATATAGTCATTCCAAAGGAAGCCACCAAAAACAGGTAGGATCAAACTTATGTTTAATCCTGTGCTACAAATATCTTACCCTTTCAAGCAGGGACAGAGTTGCCTTCAATGCCCCTTCGGGCCTTCCAAATGGAAAACAGTACCTGTTTACAAAAGAAGTTTTGGGTTTTTTTCAGCCTTCAACAGTCAAATTCGGCAATGTGTCATTGTGTAGTTGGTGCAATGGGTCCTACCGGAAGTGTGTAATCTGGTTTTCAAGAAGCACCCGTAGCCTGTCCTTGATTTCCTCAAAGCGCTCTTTCTCCTCAACAGTGACTGTGCCGATACCGTCGGGCCTGAAACACAGAAGCGTTTGAAAAAAATGCACTCAAAGTTACTACTGAACCTTTTACCATGAATGTCAAAATACCCATATTTTCCATGGAATAGGAAGAATAATGTTAGCATATGCTTATACCGCAGATTTTGATCTAACGTATAATTCATATTTTTTAAAAACTGCTTAACTACACATCCTCCAACAGCGAACCAAGGTCAAGTAGTTGTGCCTATAACTGAAGCAGGTATTGTAAGTGGAGGCCTGCATGCTGAGATGGTTTCATATTGCAGTATTTCAGATTAATGAAATTATTTAAACATGAAAAATGTATACAAAGTATTCTACATGCAGATTCACAAAAACAAAACATTTGTTTTTGTGGTAACAAAAAAAAAACTAATGGCAAAGAACTGAATCAATGACCACAGTATTCACCTATTATGTCATTAACTAAATGTTTCTCCTCAAGAACCTCAAATTACTGGTTATTGATAGAAAGTAAAGTTATTATATATGAATTATAGTCTCAGTATGCTTTTGGCCGATGGCCCATTGACACAGGTTTATTCCTAGATAGGAAATCACAAGTAGTGTGACACCTATTAATCTACACAAGTTGCTCATTCTAAGTTGCCTCCTTTTCACCGATAATAAACATAATACTCTTACTGCATTCTTCATTATTTTTCATACCATTAAAAACAGTTCATTACACTTCACATGTTCTGTTTAGTTGCAGTTTGCGCTGATTT
>VOQK01041333.1:0-10205 GCA_015052645.1 Benitochromis conjunctus
TGTGTGTGTGTGTGTGTGTGTGTGTGTGTGTGTGTGTGTGTGTGATCAAGTGAATGAGACTTGTACTACAAAGTGCTTTGACTGCTCAAGTTGAGTAGAATGGCATTATTTCACATTCAAAAATGTTGGCACACTAACGAGGAGTTGATGAAAATATGTATTTCAGGTGTTGGCGACACTACATGCCTGTACTGCCCAGGACAGATGATAGGAAGTGAGGAGGAAAGCACGAACCCAGTTTCACCCTGTAACACATGCGCATTTGGCACAAGTTGCAGAAGAAGCAGAGAGCCAAAGACAACTCTCTTACAGTCTGTTCTTAGTGACATTAGTGAGTGAAACTTCTAAAGGAAAGATTAAAACAGCATATTTTTCATTTTATTTATTGTAATGTCGCTCTAAAAATCTTAACCGAAAGCAATATCTTCCCACCCATGGTGTTTGGGATTTCTGCCTGAATAACGCCTAACATTTCAGGATGTTTATTAGATGCGTCACCAAGCAGCAAATGTTTTATCCAAGCAGTGCAGAACAATATAGACTACGAAAAGGAACAGGATGCTGACGGCCCTATAGGAAACACACGATTCCATCCACAATGCACTGGAACCAGTTAATTAGCAGTCTTTTTCTGGTAATAACTGGATTACTATTATTAGACACGTTTTAAATAAACAGGAAAAACAAATGACTACAGTACAAGTCATTCACCACCACAGTAGGTGATTCCTTTCTCTTTTTTTTTATGACATCAGGCTCTATTCAGAATATTGTTAATCTTCTAGCAGATAAAAAGATGATAAGATTTATAATCATGTTCTAAATTTAGTCCATTCACAAAGACTGAATGTAAGCAATCACTGAATAAACTAAGCTGATTTCTCGTTATCAGAGAATTTCATTTCTGATTATTAGCTGTGTCTGCCGAGAAAACCGATGGGTTTTAAACTATCGTAATATCTTTGGTGCAGACTGTGAAGTAGTGGCTGCATTTTAGACATGCTTTGGTGGATGACAGCTGGTTCATGTGGGCACGTCAGAACTGAGGCTGTTACTATTCTCCCCAACATGTCAGTGTTTTCTTTCGCCACTGATTTAGTGTAACATAGGCACAGTGAGACTGAGGAAAGCATATCAGCAAAAACTCTGGCTTTGGGGATTCTTACCCTCCTTTATTCTCTGCTTTTTGCCCTGTATAGTTTACATAATGCTTAGCTATCAATAATGCATGAATGAACACTCTTCCAAAAGTGTTTTTACTGCAGACTGCTTTATATTTTTGCAGACCAATGCATTTATTTATAAATATATATATATATATGTAAGAACAAGTTTAACAGCAGGTCAACTATAAAAATACTATAAAAAATTACTAAATTTACACATAAATAAACATGACGAGCTGCAACAGTAGTTAAATAGCTTGAATGTCAGGTATGAAAAAGATAAAGCCTCAAGAGCTTCTTTTTCATGTGTAGGATCTCTATTTCAATTTCTATTTATGATCGGGACAATAACAGAGAAATCATTAACAACTCAGTTATGTGTGACATGTAAGTGATAATAAAAATAAAATAAAATAAAAAAAGACTGGAAAGGACAGAGAGGATTTTTGACAACAAACTGGTCATGTGGATTGACATGTGTGCCAGAAGCTAAGCCCTCCATGGTTCATTGCAGTCTGATGTGGCCTTGACCCCAGCCGGTTTCTTCTTTTAATGGGTCAAGGTTATGGCTTCTTTTGTAATTCAAGGCATGTGGGTATTTTTAGTTACATAGTTCTGTCTCATAAAGGCTGCAAGGCTATAAAAAAGGAACACACACCCAGAGAGACTTTTTTTTACACCATGTTTGAAATGAAAGAAATACATGATACAGCAAATCAAAGCATGTCCTTTCTTTTCTTCTTCTTTTTTTCTTGAGTTCTGTGGGGCTTTATTAATGAAAGGTTTTCACTCTTACAGCAAAAAAGAGTCGTAACAGAGTTGGTTGATACCCTAAATCAGACTCTGGAGCCTACTCAAATGTGACATTTTTAAAATATGTACTAGCTTCAAAGTAGTAGTGTGAAACAAGAAGTGTGACATGAACTGATTGTCAAATTGCTGCTGCTGCAACTCCAGCCTTTTGTCATTCTGTTCATTCGAAAACCATCAGGACCAAAGGAAATGTGCAAGTTTTTCTTTAAGATACTTGGTGGTTTAGTTTCACCTTACTGAATTGGGATTTTAAAAAATAAAATGTTTAGTGTTTGGCAAAACAAAAATTAAGTCACGATGCTTTTTCTGCTGCTTCACGAAAATAATCCAAGGGCAGATAAAGTGAAGAAGACTTGGGAACCAAAAGAAGATTGATAGCTCCAAAAATAGATCAAAAGTCCTTTTAGTTTTGAAACAGCCCAAACGAATCAGTGGGAAAATGGAACAGGGTGGATTTCACACAGAAAATCAACACTGAACTCAACATTAACCTCACATTCATTTTAGGCAGATGGCAGAGTTATGGACTGTTTGGATGAGCTGGTGTCTCTGTGTAGCCCTTTATTACAAATCTGTCGTATTTGTTTCAATGCACAGTAAATTGGACTTTTTTTTATGCTGGATAGCAAAACTTTCCAAATCACATAAATCACTGGATCAAAAGTGGCATAAATCAGCAGCAATCATAACATTAATTTTCTTTAATATTAATTTAAGACAATGCATTTTCCATCTGCATGAGTCTGTTGAAGTACTTTATCTGGAAATAAGAAACAATTTGGGAAAAGAAAACAAACTTTCAACAATCATAACTTGAAACTTCAGAAATTTCATTTTGTTCATTTAAATCACATTTCACTTATCCAAAACCCGGTCACAGTGGCAGCAGGCCAAGCAGGGTATTCCAGAAATCCTTCTCCCTAGCAACAATTTCATTTCTTCCTGTTGGAACCCAATGATTTCCCTGGCCACATTATATACAAGATATATAATCTGGGTCTTCCCTGGGGTCTTCTCCCAGTTGGGCATGTCTGGAAAACCTCCAACGTAAGGTGAGATAACTGCAGCCAAGCCAGATGCCACTACAACCTCCTGGTTACTTTTAACATGACCTAGTAGAGGTTCTCCTCCTAGCTTCCTCGGGACGTACCAGATCCACACACTGTCTTAGAGGCTAAGCCCAACCACCCTATAGAGGAAAATCCTTTCAGTCACTTCTATTTAAGACCTTACTCTTTTAGTCGTTATGCAGATCATATGACCTCAAGCGAGGGTAGGAACACAACTGCACTGGCAAAACAAAATAAAGCATGAAAAACACAGACAGTGGTCGCAGTGGCACCTTTCATTGTTTTTAACACTCAGTTTCACTTCAGCTCTTTGTATGTTAGAACTTTGCTCTCCTTTGCGGCTGGTTCAAGAGGAGTAAGAGTGGCCCCCACACCGGTTGGAGAACATACTTTGTACACTACCTCCATCTGACAACAGAGCTCACTGCAGGCAGATGGACAGGCCCTGGTGTGGAGCGAATGTGCTCGCTATGTTCGATTATAAATTCCGCTTAAGTCTTCTGGCAGAGAACGACAGCATCAGACTTGGAGGTGCCAACTCTCACCCCAGCCATTTCAAACTCTTCTCCCAACTGCTCCAGTACATGCTGAAGGTCACACTTCAATGAAGCCAACAAAACCACATAATTCGGAAGCAAGAGAGATGCTATTCTGAGGTTTCCCATGAAAATCACAAACAGCATTGACGACAAGGCTGAACTCTGATGTAGTCAAATCTCATCCAAACCTGGCACCTTGTCACTGGGGATATTCTAAACTACCCCAGCAACATCTGCCAGTGTAGCTGGTAAGTCTTTGCCTTTCAGACTGCCTCCTCCACATAGAAAGTTTCAATAAGGTCTAGGCATTTCAACCACCCGACAACATCCCCAGTCCTGGTAAGCATTTCTGGACCCCAATCAAATAGTCGCCAGTACTTTGCTTAGGCCAGGCAAAAGTCCTCCTCTGTGGCCTCCCCTTTTCCCCTTCCTTTTAGCTCTAAGATGCACATCTGCTGGTTCAGAAGCTAAAACCTATAATCTTCTTTCTTCAGCCTGATGGCTTCCTCAGAGACCATCTGTAGGTCAAGCACTGATGAAGTCCTTCGATTGACACCATGACAGGTCACCTTATAACCAAAGCTCCCAAACAATGGAGGTTTAAAGCATGTCCCATTCAGACGCCATGTTGCCAAACTTGGAACTCAAGAGAAATTCTTCTGGACATGAGAGTTAAGAACTCATGACACATTCCCAGGTAAACCCAATGACCCCAAGAAGTATTTTAAACTGCTCTTTGGTGCATAAGCAAAAACAATAGACAGCACAGTGGAATATCACCAGTTAGGTGACGTTCCACATCCTAAAATCCAGGCCACCATATTGGACACAAAATAGGTGCTCCACCTTCACTGAATGTTGTTTGTGTTGTCTGCATCAGCACGTACCCAGTGATGGAGGGCTTTGTGATTCATTTCTACTTAAGGCTGATTTGGAACATCATTTAATGTGGTGAAGCCTCTTGAAAGAGACAGGACTCAGGGACCAGATTGGAACTGTGCTTCAGAAAGTAACTGAAGTGACTATCTTACTTTGATGTAAAAGTGTCTGGCGCCATCTTGTGTCGCTGACTTTGTGATGAAGCTGAGTGATCACTGAAAACCAACAAAAAGAGAAAAGGATGTTATAATGTGATGGTAGCAATGATCCTCATGAAAGATTATATTATAGATTATATGCTGATTTGAAAACTAAGACAACTATCCAACCTGGATACGCTGGAAAATTGGTATCTTGGGGTGATATAAACCGTATTTGTATTAGTTTAATTGCAGGTGGTCAGAAAGAAAGCTCATCCTGAGCCCATTCTGGCTGCGATGAAGAGACAAAGGTGCCACTATATGATTCAGCTGCCACAAAACAATGATTAGCCCAGCGTGTTAATCTTCCAGTACCCACCACAACTGAATGATGGGATGGGAGGAGTGGTGGAATACACCTGAAATTTTATGGCAGCACATCTATTTAATGTACTAGTTTTCCTCTGTTGTTGTACTTTATCTATTTCTATTTTATACCGCTTTTTTTTTTTACCTCTACTCAACTACAACCTGGATGCAAATGTTGAACTTTGTACTCCATCCAATTTATGTTAAAGCTTTAGTTACTTAATATTTTGCAGATCTGTCTTGGCTAGTGCTGATTCATATGCTGTAGTGTATTTGGAGATGTTAAGCGCTTGAGATAATGAGGTCATTATTTTTTTTATTCAGCACTGCCACCTGCTGTTCAAAACAATGAACTACGAGGTTGAATATTCACAAATTATGCTTTATACTGTATTTTCTGCAATCACTCATCATGTCTGCATCATCAGTGTAGCTTTTTGCTCACAAGGTGTTGCCCTAGATTTACAATTTTTTATGTCAAACGTTTCTAGCATCGTTCTACATGTTTTCTTTCTGTGATTTTTCTGATAGGTAGTTTGTCAAACTCAGTACAAAGGAAATGTTTCTGCTTACCCAAGCCTGTCATCTCCAAATCTTCTGTAAGAAGACACTTATTTTTATCCTGACTGGATGCTGCCGTTATTGGTCATGGTCATGTGACCTATCACAGATGATTTAAGATGGCACCAACTTGTGTTTCATTGTCTGATGAAGAGCAATTGCAATTAATAAGGCAAATGGGAGTTCTTCCAGTGTGTGAACCGGTAATTCTTCTCTACAACAATTAGTGCATTTTCACTGTCAGCAATGTCATCTAGCCTTATAATGAAGATTTTCAAGGGATTCATCAGGATTTTGCACAAAGTGGTTTTCATTCAGATGTGACATTTCTTCAGATTTCTGCCTGATGTTTTAGGACATATAGTGACTTTTCAAGCTCATACAACAACTTTTGTTAGTAATTTATGTTAGAGTCCGCATCACATCTGCCTGGCTGTTCCCTTCAAGCCCATTGGAAGTGGAGGTGCTGCAGATCTACATTCACTTCCAATTATCCTTATCAGGGTTGTGGGGGCTGGAGCCTATCCCAGCTACCATAGAACAAGAGGCAAGGTACACCCACCAAAAGCAAACACAGGGAGAATATGCAAACTCCACAATGAAAGACCCCGGCCAGATGGCAGGGTCAAACTCAGGACCTTCTTGCTGTGAGGAAACAGTGCTAATCACCGTGCCACTGTGCTGCGCATATGTGACAATAATACTACTACTACTACTACTAATTATTATTATTACATTTTATACCTTAGAATCAATATACTCCCTGCCACCATGCGTGCACTTCAGCACTCCCAGTATCTCATAATCTTCTGATACAGGTGGGTAGGCAGTATTGACAATCATTAGAAAATCTGTTTTTCTTGAGCTGCGTTTTGCAGCAGCTGTCATGTCCGGCTGTCTGGCAGGCAGATGAAGGACCTAAATGCACAGCACACAGCAAATGAGGACAGCTCAATAAAAAACAGAGGAAGACTACATTTAAATACACACACAGGACAATGAGGATGATGGGCAACAGGTGGGAACACAGGAGAAACAACTCAGACATAACAAGACAGAGGGAAGACAAACTGAACACAATATACATGAGACAAGGATTTTCAAAATCAAACAGGAAACAGAGACAGAGAGCGATGGAGACATGACTGGGGAGAACACACAGATAAAACAAGACAACCAGGACACGAAAAGAAACAGACCAAAGGAACAAGTAACTAAGTGTCATGAACTGGCCGTGTGAAGCAGGCAGGATAGGACCCAAACGCAGACTCACAGAGGCGAAAATGAACTCAAAAACACAGCTTTGTTGCATGACACCAGGAATACAAAACTAACTAAACTTGGAATATACATGAAACTAAACAGGCAGGAAGGAAGAACGCAACACTGAAAATTCTAATAAATCTAATAATCAAGGAACTAAACAGGGAATATAAGAAACTCAAAACAGCATAGTGGGAGAAACGTTTTGTCACTCATCCAAGTGACTTCTTCAGTCTCTGGGTCTCAGGCTGTGAGGTCAGTTTCTTGATCATTAATGAGCAAATTGTCATGACCATTGTAAGATGGTGAAAGATGTACCCCTTAGGCCCCCTCCTCGATTCAGAGATGGTCTTTCCTATGAGAGTCTGTCATGTCTGTGTACTTCCTTTTTTGACAGTCACTTGTCTAGTGTTCAGTGTATTCAGTTTTGTTTCCCCTGTCTCGTTATGTCTAATTCATTCCTGCCATGTTCCCATGTGTTTCCACTTCCCTCGTCACCCTTCAGTGTAAATATTGTCTCTGTCTTCCCCTGCCCTTTGTCAGATTGTCTGTTAACCTTAAGTCTGACCACTTGAGTCTCTGTGTCTCAGGTGGTCAGGTATTTCCAAGTGTTCCAGGCTTCACGTATTTAGTTTTCCCAGTTTAGGTTTTTGTAATTAGTTTCTCCATTAGTTGGTTTTCTTCTTTGGTTAATGTAGTGAATACTAAAAATGCTGTTTATTGTGGCTGATTACAACGTAATGTTTGTAATCAGCCACAATAAATACCCTATTACTTCCTGCCTCTGGTTGTCTGCATTTGGGTCCTCATGCTCACGCCACACGACCTGCCACTGGAGGCAGGTGCTAGTTTCAGTCATTATACAAATGTACTGTTTATAAGGTTGGGGAAACCTGCACTCAGCTGACACTGAAGAAGTCACTTGGATGAGTGACAAAACATTTCTCCCACTGAAAATGCTACATCCAGATGTGGGGGAAAATGTTTTGTCATAGTTTGAAGTATGAAGAAAGATTGGTATAAACTTCATGCTCATCTTTTGACTGTATTTTGACAGGCTGTGTATCGTGCCTCTTCTTTCTAAGACCAGTTAACTTATACATTTCTACCACCCAATGTTTTCTTATCATCAGTCAAGTGGGTTAATGTAAATGTGTCATTTTGTCTCAATGGCTGAGACATTGAGGTTACATTGAGTTGATTGAGGTTACAGTTTATCTGAATGTCAGGGGTATTACACTGCACAATACCGTATGTCAATCAGTACCTAATCTTCACTGCCATTTTTAGTTACATATTCACTTTTTCTATCCTGGATTTGTCCTCAGTCTGGAAGGGCGATGTGTAATCTCATGGTTGTGTTACTTTTCGGTGACTGGATATTCATCTCAGACAAGGTCACTGGAACCTAGCCCTGAATATGTCCTTTACTCACATCTTGATTTTGTTTGGTCTTAAAAGCCTCATTCTGTATCTCAAAGCGAT
This sequence comes from Benitochromis conjunctus, assembly GCA_015052645.1. Lineage (NCBI taxonomy): Eukaryota > Metazoa > Chordata > Actinopteri > Cichliformes > Cichlidae > Benitochromis > Benitochromis conjunctus. The sequence continues at coordinate 8,286 of VOQK01041333.1, forward strand.
CATCATAATCAGATGTCATGTCAGTTTGTGTCTCAGCAGTTATTTTGGTCACAAACCTCTGCACTTTCCTACTGTTAGGACAAAGTATGCAGGACTGTTTTTGCCATACCCAACCAAGATTCCGACTCCTTGAGCCCGGTTTCTCCTGTCCTGTCCATAGGGAAGACATGCTTTTCAAAACTTTTGAATCCTGCAAAGGTTTGGCCTTCTTCCTGTCAGGATTAAGTAAAGTGCATATTTTGTGTTTTGTCCGTAAATCCTAACTACAGCTGCTCTCTGTACTGCATAGCTTCATAATGTCGTAGGTAACTCGTTCTCTATTAGTATACACCTTGGCTTGTCAAACTGCGTGCACCAGTACCGTTCTGATGTGCTGGAGTCTCATGTCTGACCACACTGCTGCTGGAGTGCTTACATTGCTTCCCACAAGCTTACACTCCATCACAGTTATCTTTCATAACATACACACACACTGTGATGGAATAGTAATCAGTAAACTATAATATAAGCCCTTATCTGTCCGGTCTGTGAGTCAACTTATTCTGCTAAGATCTGTGTGTACTGTATTAAAGGGAGTATGTTTGGTTTTTGTATCAAGCTTCCTGTTCCCAGTCGGAACAAACGTTTCCTCTGTGCAAGCATGTACGTTGTAGTGGCAGATAAAAGTGGGACTGATTACCCATTCAAAAGAAGGGCTGCTACCTTTCAAAGAAAAGGTGAGAAGAGCACAACTAACAGGACTATAATGGTGTAGCTATCAGCAGCTGTTACAAACAGTGAGCTATTGTCAGATCCAATACTTTATCAATGAAAACCCAGCACCAACTTAACAGTATCTCAGAAACAGACAGAGTGAAAGAGCTCATTATCCAACAGATGTGACACAAGCTGAGTTCATGAAGCTGCAACTTCGATTTATTCCAAGCAATCATTTATAACACCATGAGATGTCCAGGTTAAGAACTGTGACAAACTGTGTGCACTAGTTTTGCTGAGAAGTACCGCCGCACACTAGCATACGTATGTAGAAGATCGAGGATGATGAAAGAGAAGAGCTCAAAAAATGTGAAGATTGTCCTGAGAGTGATGGGAAAGATGAGACAAGGACAGAGAAAAGCATTAGAAATATAAAATTGGATTTTTAAGCTTTATTATATGAAGGGAATCATAAATACTTAAATTAAAAATGAAGAGTTCCAAGCAGAACTTAGTGAACCATAACATAGTTGTAGACAACCAAGTAATATGTATTATACATCTTGAGGCATTGTAATGAAATCCCAAAAAGTTGATTTTGTTCATCTGGATGTGGCGTTTTCAGTGGGAGAAACGTTTCCATCAGTAATGGGGACATCTAAAAGGTGATGTGTACCGTAAACCTACGCATACAGATCAATATCTAAGGTTTGACTCTCATCATCCATTGGAGCACAAACTGGGTGTCATCAGGACACTACAACACAGCGTGAACCATATATACAATGGCCAGGGAAGCAGAAGAACATCACATCAAGAAGGCCCTGAGTAAATGTGGTTATCCCAGCTGGACATTTGTCAAAGCTGGGAAGGCACCTAAAGAAACCTACAGGCCAGTGGACACTCTTTCAATGATGAGGATGTACACATCCTGGACAGGGAGGAACGCTGGTTTGAGCGCGGAGTCAAGGAGGCCATTTACGTGAAAAGGGAAAGACCATCTCTGACTCGAGGAGGGGGCCTAAGGGTACATCTTTCACCATCTTACAATGCTGTGATTGCAGCTATTCCCCAACACTCTGTGAATGGTACTCATGGCCATTGATCAGTGGTTGTTGATCAATGGTCATGACAATTTGTCTATTAATGATCAAGGAACTGACCTCCCAGCTCATTGTTCATTCATTGGGCTAGTTTCAGTTATTGTGCAAATGTATTGTTTAT
>VOQK01041337.1:0-17991 GCA_015052645.1 Benitochromis conjunctus
CACACACACACACTCACTCGTCACATATTCAGTGCCAGTTTAAAATAAAGAGATTTGGTAAAAGAATAAGATGTGTACTTTATATGGAGTGAGAAAAAGGAAATCTTTGATCTGTAATTTACATTTGTAAACGGTTTTGAACTATTGTCACACATCAAATGCTAGTGAGAGTATCTAACCTACTGTGCAGCTAATGCCTTGTTAAATCCAAAGAACCAACTAAAGTCATCAAGGTATACTGATGGACCTTTTATTAATTGGCAGTATCAAAATAAGTTTTGATGTGGGGCGAATTGACCCTTTTAAGTCGGACCTTTGTTTCTTTTTTTTTTTTCTTTTTTTTTAAAGAATTGTGTTACTGTAATGCCCTCTTGTGGCCACAGAGGCAAAGTGCAACAGATAATTTAGCTTTCATGAAAATTCTTCATGTTTAAAGTTTGTGCTCTGATTATCAGCGTTGTGAGCATTAGTTCGATGTCTCTAAAGCATTGCTGCCCACGGTGGGTTTCTGGGTTTGTTTCAAGGTGGGAAAATGTTTTCACCTTTGGCAGGTCTGCCCTGAGTAAAAGTGATTATGAATGTTGCAGAAACCTCCTGCACCACTATTTCACTTTTCATTATACATGAACCATGTGACCCAGAGACAGACTGGCGCCTCTCGCCTTCTGGTAGATGGGATAGGCAACCCTGATAAGGATGGATGGATAAACCTAATCATAAAAGGAACAGTGAACTTCTGCCATATATTTTGCGTCTAAGAAACCAGACTGTTGTATTTTTTTTTTTTTAAGTATTCTTGAGAATTAGTTCTTCAGGCTCCAAGAATCTGGGAAAGGGGCAGTCCACAAAAAATAATACTATCAAACTAGCAGATGAACAGTATGAAAATCATGTTCTTAGGAAATTATATATATGTATAGAGAGAGAGAGAGAGCAAAGACCCAATACAGGACCTGAGAGATGCATCTATCCTTACATTTCATTCAGTCAGTGGAGAGAGGGCAGTTAAGAAGGAAGGAAAGTCTGGAGAAAATGTTTCATGGTTGTTGCTGATTGTTGCTAATATGTACAGATGTCAGGGAACAGAACAGTGGGTGTCTACAGCCATCTGTAAAACATGGTGGAGGCTCTGTCGTGGTCCAGGGCTGCATTTCTGTCACTGGTGTTTGGGATTTTGTCAGAATTGATGGAATTATGAAAATGTAAAAGTACCATAAGATTTTCATCTACTATGCAGTACCTTCTGGAAGTCATCTTAATGGCAACAGCTTTATTTTTCAGCATGTCCATGATGTCAAACACTGTGCAATGAATGCATACCTACAATAGAACTGACTTTCAAGCTCATTAGTGCTATACAAATTCTGCTTTTACTTTATTATACTGTAATTCCATGTATGTTAACACATTTTCAATAAATCTATTTGCATCTATTTTCAATTTTCCTAACATAAAGAAAAAGGGGTTGCTAAGCATTTGGGTGATACTGTATATTTAAAACATACATATTTACAAACTATTATTGTTGTTGTTGTTGTTGTTATTTCCACCAACCAAAAGATCTTCATCTTTTCAAATTTCACCTATCAATCAGCAAGCTTTTATTCCAACACTGCTCTTCAGTATGGCGCTTCAGTAAAAGCTAACTTCCCCCGCAGAACCTGAAGGCCGCATTGCGTGACGTAACGGTGTGGTCGTGGCGTCGAACAACATTTTCTTTATTTTTCATCATTATTTATTTTTGTAAAAATAAAGAAATTACACTCTGAATTAGCTATAGCGAATGTTTGAAGTTTAACATAATAACTATATAAAAAAAGATGAAATACATAAACATACATCTTGTTGCGTGACGTAACTCTTCAGAAATCCCAAACACACGCTTGCATTTTTTCCTCCCCTGTACCACTGAGTGGACGCATTTCCGTGAATGTCGTTTTGAGGTTCACGTAGTCATACCTGCGTAGCTCTGTTTAGCAGAATGGTATTTTACACTATTAGTGGGGTCTTCTTTTAGCCTTGAAGTAATACCATGGATGTCAGACGACAGTACATTTGAACAGCGAAAGGCTTCACGTGCATATTGAGGTAGTTAGCTTGTTATGCTACGTGGCTAACATTTGCCCGCTTATGTGAAGAATGAAGACCGCTAACGGCAACACGAGTGTCATGGGCATGTTTGAAAATGGAAAAGTCTTGAAAATTTGCGCCCCAATGGTTCGATACTCAAAGTAAGTGAAAGCTTTCATTTCTCTGACTGTAATTAACAATTTCGTTGCTTTTGGATAGCTGCTGGTGAAACACGTGTACAATTAATGATGCTCACTGTGCTAAATAGTGTTTATTTCCTTCAGGCTTGCTTTCAGGTCCTTGGTTAGGAAGTACAACTGCGATATCTGCTTCACTCCAATGATTGTTGCTGCTGACTTCTTGCGCTCAATCAAAGCCAGAGACAGTGAATTCACTACTAATGAACGTGAGTAACATCGTAATATGAGCTGTAATGAGCTACTAGGTTGTTTTCTTGCAACTCATACCTACTTTCTTTAAACAGAGATTTTCTTGCCACATAATGATGGTGGTTTACAACTCTTTCTTTACCTGCTCAGGTGACCGACCGCTGATAGTGCAGTTTGCTGCCCATGATGCTCAGACTCTGGCTGATGCAGCCTGTGCAGTGGCACCTTTCTCAGATGGAGTTGATCTCAACTGCGGCTGCCCCCAGAGGTGTAACTACTGATAGCTTAAACTAATGTGCTTTGACCTGCTGTCACTTCTCATTATTTAAACAGTGTGATTGTACAGAGTAGCTGTTTCTTCGTTGATTCTTAATATTTACATTTTATACCAGATAGTAATTAAGAGTTACTAGGACCAGTAATTAGGTACAAATCTAGTAAACTCAGTGTCCTCCGAACTTTTCAGTATGTTTGTTTTTGTGTTTCTTTCAGATGGGCTATGTCAGCCGGGTATGGTGCATGCCTCATTAACAAGCCTGAACTTGTTAAAGACATGGTGAGACACGTCAGAAATCAAGTGGACAATCCAAACTACACAGCATCAATCAAAATAAGGTAAAACAAAAAAAACAACAAACACACTAAGCTTCGGTTCATTTGGAAGCATTATGACTACTTTATAATATATAACTTTATAACTGTACCTGTCAGTGATGTTTGTGGATGACAGTAGGGTGCAAGGGGAAGTGCGGCTGGAGAGGTGTAGGTATGCACTGGACAGAAAAGGAATTAAAGTGAATAGAAGCGAGGCGCAGAATACATGTGTGTGAATGAGAGGGAGTGAAGGTAGATGAGTTTAAATACCTGGTGTCAACCATCTAAAGCAATGGACAGTGTTTAAGAGAGGTGAAGAAGAGAGTGCAGGCAGTGTGGAGTGGGTGGAGAGTGTCAGGGGGTGATTTGTGAAAGGATAGCAGCAAGAGGGAAAGGGAAGATTTACAAGATGGTAGTGAGATCTGCTATGGTTTGAAGACAGTGGCACTTACAAAACAGCAGTAGCTGGAGCTGGAGTTGGAAGAGCTAAAGATGTTCAGATTTTCATTGGAAGTGACCAGGGTGTACAGGAATAGAAATGAGTACATCAGAGGGCCAGCTATGGTTGAGCAGTTTGGAAGAAAAGTTAGAGGGGCAAGGTTGAGATGGTTTGGACATGAGTAGAGGAGGGATAGTGGAAGGATGTTGAATATGAATCTGCCAGGCAGGAGGAAAAGAGGAAGAGCACAAAGCAGATTCGTGAAGGAGGACATGCAGAGGGTTGGTGTGACAGAAGAGGATGCTAGAAACTGAGTGAGATGGAGAAAGATGGTCCGCTGTGGTAACCCTGAAGGGAGCAACCGAAAGAAGATTATTTAAAACAATACCAGTTATGATTATGGTCACAATTATTATTGGTATATTATTGCCATTACTGTTATCTTTCACAGAATTCACAAGGACCTAAGGCAGACTGTGGATCTATGTCAAAAGGCTGAATCAGCCGGTGTGTCATGGATAACAGTCCATGGTCGTACAACAGAAGAACGCCACCAACCAGTCCATTATGATGCTATAAAGACAATTAAAGACAGTGTTTCTGTCCCTGTCATTGCCAACGGTGACATAAAGTATCTTCGGGATGTGGAGTTGACCCACGAGCTCACAGGTGTTGATGGTATGTTTGTTTTCAGCAAAATTGTAACAAGTACACTGCTAACTGTGGCCGTTTTCTTTCTGTTTGGCTAATTTTTTTTTCTTGTGTTTTTTATTAGGTGTCATGGCTGCACGGGGGTTACTTGCTAACCCTGCCATGTTTGCTGGCTATGAGGACACTCCTTTGCAGTGTATATGGGACTGGGTGGACATATCTGTTGAACAGGGCACTCCGTTCACATGCTTCCACCATCATCTTATCTACATGCTGGAGAGGGTTAGCTCGCAGCCAGAGAGAAAAGTGTTCAATGCTCTGTCCAGTACCTCAGCTGTAATAGATTACCTCCAGAATACATATGGATCAGTACATGATCTCAGGACATGACCACAATGAAAATTAATGGTGTGACTTTGGTTTTAATTGTTATTGTTTTTATGCCAAATAAAACTTTTTAATCTACAGCTGTGCAATTTCTGACTCTATTGATTTCTCTTTTTTTTTGCTCAAGTGTGCAATAGTAGGTTATTAAACAGAATATATAGTAATCATGGCGATAGATGAAGAATACATCTCAGTACATGCCAAGTGTGTTTTTGTTCTTCATGTGTATGTAAAGAGCTACTGAGATCACAATGTTTCTATTGGCTTCAGAGGTTTATAAGAAAAAATTAGTTCAGTGTTCTGAGAGTGGATTATCAATATGAGGTGTAAGAAATTTACTTCGTTTTTTCCTTGTCATGAAGAAAAAAACCATCTTGAGCAATTAATTTTTTGCCTTCAAAGTAAAAGTCAAAATCATCACTATCACGAAAATCTTCCATGTACCGAAATGAAAGGGCGTTGAAACAACACTAGAGTCTAAAAATTACAGTAATAACTGTGCGGAAAATAATTGTACTTAGGACGGACCGCATAACGAAACGTGTAATAGCGTCACAGCCTTTACTTTGAAAAACTGCAACGGAAGCCAGGTTCTTCAGAAGCGGTGGTCGGAGTACTCGCTGGAGCAGGAAGACAAACTTTGCCCTGTTTGATTTCAGAAGCTTCCTAGTAAGTAATTCAGTTGCTGTTTTTACGGTATTTTGGAAGTTTCATATATGTTTACTTGAAATCTAGCACAAGCTATTATAGTAGCCCTTATAATAGTCTTAAATATTTAAATAATCGTATGTTTCTAAATCACCTGCGTTAGTTGCACGTTAGCGTTAGCTAATATGTTAATGCATCTTTGATACTGAACGTTGGCTAAAGATGGAAAGAGTGAAATCGTTTACAGCAGCTATATATTTGCCGCCGTTAAACAATATAAACGGGCACTCTTTTGCACGTATTTATTGCGGTGATGCTGAAACGCCAGGTTACAGTAACAGCAGTTTGACAGTTCACTCCAAGCCTCTGCGAGTTTACGTTAAGGGGAATAGAGTGGGTGAGGAGATTATTGCAGTCTTTTTCAATAGTAGTGTTATTACTACTGAGAAATGGCCACGTGAGATAGGTAGCTTACCTTCTCTGTATGTGATAGTTTGTTCAGGGAGGCTGGTGAGACCAACTAATTTCCCCTTTTTTTTTTCTTTTTTTTTTCTGTTAGGTTTCTGATCTTTTGGTCGGTTAATCTTCAGAAGCCATAAGCAAAGATGACGTTGCAGTGGACTGCTGTGGCTCTCTTTCTCTATGTGGAAATTGGCCTCATTGTCATTCTCTGTTTACCCTTTATCTCTGCCAGGAGGTAAGTACCAGATATCTGTCGGTCTGTTCTCGGTTCTCTGTTGACAAAGGAGACCCTTTCTTTTTCTTTCGGTAGCTAAGTTTAGGGGGTCCCACAGTGTGTATCCGTCTCATCCTATCTCTTCTGTCAAACCAACCCTCTGCATGTCTGCACTCACTACATCCATGAGTCTCTTTTGTGGTCTTCCTCTTTTCCCCCTGCTGGGTATCTTTTGTCCAGTATATCCACGATCCCTCTGCACATGTCCAAACCATTTCAGCCTTGCCTCTCTAACGTCCTCTCCAAACTGCTCAACCTAAGATGTCCCTCTGGTGTATGCATTTCTAATCTTGTCTGTTCTGATAACTCTCAAATGAAAATCTGCCAACATCTTTAAGTCATACATCATAGCAGTTCTCCCTAAACATTTCCTTTTACTTTTGCTGTCATCCTTCTGTCACAAATTACCCCAGAAAACCCATCTCCACCCACTCCACCCTGCCTGCACTGCGTTTTTCACCTTTTTGTGCACTTTGTGGTACTGTAGATTGCTGAAAAAGACACTAACTGCTTAAACACTAAATAATGACGACATTGCGCATATGTGTCAGGTTTGTCTCGCCACTGGTAGCAAAGTGTGGTGTTTGTTTCTGCGACAAATATACTGTCAGCTGATATACTTACAGTGATCCTGTAAGAAATGTTATGTTGTGCACCATAGTGATGTGACTTTAAATGTTTGCGCAGATGGCAGAGCATTTTCCAACTGAGGATCTGGAGTTGGATGTCGAGATTCTGGAACAAAGTGTTTCTCACCATGATCATAATACTCATTGTTCTCTTCCTCGGTAAGCATACAATCGCCTGTCTCTGTATTTTTAATGCTACTTTTGGACTAATAGGGCAGCTTTTAGATGGATGCTGTCATAGAATTGAGGCTGATATTATCATGAAAAGTTCAAATTTAACTAGTGCAGTTTCATCCCCTGGACAGGTTTTTTTTTTGTTGTTGTTGTTTTGTTTTTTCTGATTTAAAAAAAAAACTCCAAACATTTCTTGTGAAGATCATACACACAAGTTAAAACACAAGTCTCTGGATAGTAACTCATCTGTCTGTCTTACTGTTTTTAAAGATGCAGTCCGTGAAGTGAGAAAGTATTCATCTAAAGAGCACGGCACCGATGCCAAGCTGCAACCAAATATGTTCGACCACTTGCACATGAAGCTTTTTAGAGCCCAGAGGAACCTGTACATCTCTGGCTTTGCCGTCTTCCTGTGGCTGTGAGTATGCGCTCTAATATAATACCTAGACTTTGAACCTGGCTTTCCTCTAACCTCTGTGTTTTTGTTTTTTTTCCAGTGTTATGAAGCGACTGATCACTCTGATTAATCAGCTGGCATCAGTGTCTGGGATTACGGCTGCTCTTCAAGCACAGGCTGAGAATGCTAATCAGATTGCTGAGAAATACATGAAGGACAATGAACTGTTGAAACAGGTAATGGGACAAAGATCTGTTATTTGTAGTCAGTAACCCACTCTTTAACTGCATGTGGCTAAGTCATATTGGTCAGTTAATAAGTTACACAGTTATTGAATGGTAAAACAGATTTTCAAAGTCCACATTTTAATAGCACATATTAGCTTGTTGCTTCCATAATCTACAGCTATATTAAGAGAGTGCCCAGTTGATTGTAATCATAAAAAGATGAATTGAAATGAATGGAAAGCTACCCAACTCAGCTTTAACCTTTAATCCACATCCAGAGCATATTTTTATGTTCATAGCCTGCATGGTGGTTTGACAGTTCAGCTTGTAAGCCTGGAATATGCATAATGTTTTCCACTGGAGTTACTGGGATAACTATATTTGACTGAAAATTTGAATATATGTATTTTTATCTTCTCAGACTCTGATGGAAGGGCGGGGTGATCGGGCTACTGCCGAGGGCATGGACCTACTAAGAAAGGAAGTGGAGAAACTGAAAGAAGAAGTGAAGACTTCTCGAGAAGGTTAATATCCGTGTACATTTCAGTCCCCTACACCTTCCCTGGAAAGTGAATGCAACCATTGTAGCTTTTATAACTTGTCACTTTTTTGTAGACAGACATGGGGGGTGGGGATTCCTTGTTCTCATGTGTCATTGTTTTCCTCTCCAGGTCTGAAGAAGTCCCATTCAGAGGCAGATGTAATGAAGAAGCAGATGGAGGGCCTCGCCAGGGAGTATGACAGGCTGTTGAAAGAACACCAGGAGCTCCAGGTAATGTTGAGCTCTGAACACAGCAGGGTGATGATTTGCTGGGTCATTCACTAGTTAGATGTAACAATTCAAAGTGACATTCAAGCCAATTAACATCAGGCAGGCAGCCTCGGATCAGCAGTGTGGTTCCTCCATATTTCAGGATCAAAGAAGCCATCAATTTATCGTTAAAGCTTAGGCCTCCAGTATGTTTTGTTGAAACATTTAAAGCACAAATCGCTAGTGAAAGACTGCAAATTCTGTTCACTTTTGGGTTTTCATCCATTTCTTTAACAGCTAACAGGGATTTTCAACCTTTATGGATTTGTGGAGCCTTGCATAATACAGTATAATATTTTAACTGATGTTTTCATTTTCTCTCCTTTCAGAATCTGCAAGACAGTGGAAATAAAAAGGAAGATTAGTAAACACAAAAGGTGAAAGTAAAAGGTTGAAGTGTTTACTTAGCTCAGACACAGACAATTGCAACACATGCTTTACCATCTGTAACACCGTGTGTCATAGTATTTAATCACAAATTAGGGACTGGCTCATCTGAGGAACACGCTTTCTTTCGGCTGGTAGCAGTAATGGTTTCAAAAGACTTAAACCTTTATTAGAGCACGAAACTGGCTTAAATGGAATGAGTAATATCTGTTTCTGCCTGGTGCAGCCTGACTAAGAGGATTTCTTTTTCAAGGGTACGCTATCGGGCAGATTAATTGTGCAAAGCAATTGGAGTTCAGTTAGTGACTCAGGACTGATCACAGAGCACTTAATTTATATCAAATATTAAACAAAATGAGTGTTTTCTGTCTCATTTGTTTTTGCCACTTTGCACAAGATATGGGGAAAGTTGAGGCAATCTATAAGTGCAGTAAATGGTTATAAAAGTATTTTAATGCTAGCGGTTTTCTTATTGTGAAGCCACTTGCAGCTTAACTTCAGTATGCAAATACAGACTGCATGTACAGTTGCACTGAGATAAATGAGCTTCACTCGTTTTGCTGTATTTCAGTCGATGTGCCAGATGTTTTTACCTGTACTGCTGTGATGGATGACAATGGTCAGAGGTTTTAGCGAGTATCTGTTTGTTTTTGTGTGTCTGTGTTTAGTTTTTCTCCTTTAATTTGAAGTTGTAAAAGGATCTGCCACAGAAAGTTAACTTTATGACTTGAAACAAAATTATGTTTTTGCTGGGATGTTGTTCACATGCTAAATTGTGTTATCTTGCAGTTTGCTGGCATTCATATTTTGTGTCACAAAACAAGAATGTGTCTTTGTTTTTTGTTTTTATTATCCAAACAAAACAAATCTACGTCACTGTGAAACAGGACCTGAGATTGTCGTCACCACATATTTAACCGTTTGCTTTTTATTAGTGATTTACCATTGTTCATTTTCCTGGTAATATAAATACATGTTTGTGTTCCGCTCTCCTGTTTGGACGTATAAATCCCATTTAAGTGCCTTTCCAGTGGATGTAGAAAGCAGAATTCTTTAATAAAGGTAATTTCTTTTCCTGCGCCTTGTTTTGACTTCTTAACACAAAGTGAATTTCAGGAGCAGAGCCACACTTCCCTTCTGGTCCCATGTCTATATGTGCCTCCTGCACTACAACCAGTTTTTTCTCATTTTCCCAGCTAATGAAATGAATCACACACAAAAAAACCATAATGTGATTGGATTATTAAAATTCTTTATTTTAATATTTTATTTCAGATATTCCTTGAAATTTTACAAAAATAATCCAAGAAAATTATTTACATTCTAATTTCTTTAATGCAAGCAAATGCCTTACATGATTGAGTTAATGACTTTCTTTCTCTACACCTTTCTGAGTTTGTCAGCCTCAAACTGAACCTGAAGACGACATGGTCGCCTCACGCTGCACCTTACCCAAATGGTCCGTGTGTTGTCTCCTTTCAAAACATAAATCCATCGCCTTGAAATAAAACTGACTGCAAAATTAAATTGAATGCCTTTTTTGAGTCACACTAAACATTCTGTTACTGGAGCAGTATCACTTCACCCTGATATCTAAAAATAAAAAAATGAGACCGACTATATCTGATTTGGCACTTGAGTGGAAATTAAAGGAAACTTCAGGATATTCCTAACAGCAATGCAATGCGACAGATCCTCCACTTTCAATCCACGTGCTGTTGTGAAATGACACAGTTTAACATGTTTTAAAAACCCAGTTTTGCCAAAATTCATCTATCCACAAATCAAGCAAATACTTTCAGTTAACATCCCCTAAGCTACCAAACCAGAAGCCATATTTAGATTACAGGCTCTCATCAGCCATGAGATGCTGATAGCCCACAGCAGAATAGCAATACAAAAGCTACATGATAAATAGTGTTCATTTTCAATAGAGTTTATGCTACTATAAATATAATAAACTATGAAACCAGCATATTACTTAAAACACACAGTTTCCACTTAGAGTGACAAATACCACAACACGTGATGTTGAGGCAAGTTTTTGTCACCTGTAATAACAGGACAGGTGATACTTTTTATCATGAAAAGCCATAAATATACAATCATGTAGGGACATATATGAGTATAAATATATATTTATTATTTTATCTTTGTGTGTGTGTGGGGGAATGGGGTTAATCAATATCTCTAAATACACGTCAGTGTCAGTGGTTTAGGATTTACCCTAAGCTTTATCATTTTCTGAAAGTAGAGAGCTACAGACTCGAAAAATAATCTCACATCAAACACAGTCTCTACGGGCTTGAACTGAAACTGTCTGATCCACTTACTGCTGTTGCAACCGTCCGAAGAAAATAAATTAACACTCGGGTAAAGTGTGTCTGTATTAACAAGTCTGTCAAATCCATTACCACATGTCTTGAGCTGGGATGATTTAGTCTTTCTGCTTATGTACATATAAAGGGCATCTGGTATTGTACGAATGGGTGGTCGAAGGAAACTGAGAATGGTGGCTTCAGCTTGCTGAATTTCAGAGGTTGGCAGCAGTGTATATGATGGGTCTCGTTAATCGGTACTCGACTTTCAACCATATCAATACTTTGGGCATGAATCTGGATGCATTCCAAAGATCACGTCTTCATGAGTCATTGCAAAACATCACAGAGAGCAGCCAGTGTACCCTCAAATAATTTCATCAGATCCCTGAACAGAGCTCTAGTTTAAGCAGTCAGATATCAGATCATTTACTCTCAATGAAAGGAAACTAAAAAAACAAATGTCCAGGATTTCAGTGAAAGACTGGGATAAAAAGATTTCTTTTTTTTTAAAGTAGTATAAAATTAAAAAAAAATGCTACATATTCAATTCATATAACTGAGAAATCACTGTCAGATTTCACAAAAAGTAGTTCTGACTTTGGGGATAATGTTTAAGAGAAGAAAGGGGAGATAAAATCGTGACATTTGCATAAACACACGCATAAAGAATACAAAGGTAGAAACACCAACCAGTGAAACGCGTGACGATGGAAACAGAACTTTTACATATCAGCAACAAATACACTTCCTGTGATGAAACTTCACACACAGTGTTATCTTCTTCTTCTGCTTTTTTGTTTTTTTAACAGTACGTACTTTATCAGTGTTGCAACAATACAAACTCTGCCTTTTCCCAAGGCACAACAATGGTTATTTAATACCACAGCCTGGGGAGCCCAATTGAGATGCTTAAGATGCAAATTTGTCCTAATACCAATAATTAACAGCTTTAGTGAGTTGTGTGTGTGAAACTAAAACATTTACCGCACTCAGAGGTAAGTGTCGTGGGTCTAGAGTTTGAAAAAAGCAGAGCGGTTTGCTGTTTCACTAAAATACTGTTCCGATTTCTAGTGATTATGAATATCAAAGGAACCAAAGTTCACATCCAGAAAGCACAAAAACAACAAACTTCTATACACTCACAACTTTGGGCTTTAAGTAAAAGGCAAAAATGAATGATTTTTTTTCCTAAACGAGTAAAGATGAGATGAAATTTAAAAGTAAAATGAAATTGTGTTTTAAAGAACTCTGATGCACATTAAGAGGTAACTGTTGAGTGAATGAGGCACATGCCAAAACGTCAATATCCTCTACGTGTTACTGAAATGTCCGAGCAATTCTACAACTCGTTAATATTTTTTAACATTTAATGGAGAGAAAAAAAAAATCTCATGTCTTTAAAGGCCAGATTTTTCCTTTTGGACATGTGAGTTTGCTGCTGTGCCTCTGGTTTATAAGGCCACTTTACCTCCTCGGTTCTGTAACACTCCTGTCAGCTGGAATAACCTCGTCTGAAAGAAGAACGTTAAAGAGGCAGCTTATGAAATGCTGGTGTTCAAAATAGTACTGGTTTGCAGTAGTCTGTACAAGTCACATTTCCTAATTGATATTTTTTCCAACTCAAAAATATCGTATGTTTTGTTTTGTTTTTTTCTTAAAAGGAAAAACAGCATGTACATTCAAGAAATATTGCAGTTATATCAAATTTATGTCAGATTTACAAAGCCTTTACACATCCAGCAGTACAAATATAGAATTTCTGCTTTACATGAGATGACCGGACAACAAGTGATTCCCTGCAAATCTTGTTTTCATGTGAGCGAGCGTGCATGTGTACAGCGGCGCTCTGGGCATACTGTGGGTGTATATATGCGGCCGTCGGCACTGCTGGCTCTGTCAAAGCCGTGTCTGCCTATCTGTGCTGTTTTCTGATGGGTGATGTGGCTGGTCAGAATTAGAAATAACTAACTCTTCCTTCCTGAGCACCTCCAGTTCAGTTCCACCGTTCCTCAGCGCTCCGTGGATGGCGCTTCGTTCTTCCTCTTTCAGCTGTCGACTGAGCAGGATGAAGCCCGGGATGCAAATAATAAAGGAGATAGTCCGTAGGCTCAGAGTCAGGCCCAGGTATGCTATTCTGAGGAGCAAGAAAAAGATTGATTTGATGAAAATTAGCCAAATTTGGCAAGGCATCAGACAAGAGTTGGTGATTAATTAATGCTGCAATAGATTCCCTATGTTTAGATGTGCCAGAAAATTGAGCTTGGCTAATTAGATAATATTTATTCATGTTTAATAATAATAATTTGGAAGCTATAAACAGGATGTATAATGTCTTGCGTATAGCTTCCAGGGGGTCACAGAAAAATGAGAAAAAATGAAGTAGGGTAAGCGGTTGCTGGGGCTTACAAGAGGTTACTGCCAATTTATTTCAAATTCAATTAAAGTATGTCCAGTTAAGCAACAGCAAATAAAAGAGATTAAGTCTGGTCTACAAAAGGTCACAATTAAGACTGCATTATGAATTGATTGTTTGGGCTAAAAAAGGGATTCACAACAGACTGAATGGTACACGTTTAAGTACAACCTGTAGGCAGTGGTGTTGTAGATTCGACAGGCTCCTATGCCCCCACACCTTTTCTGACCCCATTTTAGACATGTGGTGTCAATGATTGCTCCAAAGTAAATGGGTGCTGGGATCCCCGCTGTAACACAAAGGAAACAAAGTCTTTTCACAATCACATCTCCTAGAAATGAAAGAACAGGTAACAGCTAGTTGAAATGACTGAACTTGGACAAACAAAGCAAAAGGTTTTCAGGTCGAGTTAAACCAACGTAATATTTTTTAAGTCCCTGAACATTCCCGACGTCTTACCAAGGGTCCGTGTCGCCAACGCGTGGAAACCCAGGGCCAAAGATTTCAGCTGTGGTTTGATGCACCTGCATCAAAACAAAATCAAAAATAGAACATGGTTACTGTCAGTTAAATCAATTTCTATTGTTACTAGACAAAAAAAGCCAATTAGGTAACATCAGCGGTAATGCCACTGTTACTCAAGCAAGTGTAAATGCAAAATGTAAACCCTAGCTGTCTAACAACAAAATGTATGAACTTTGATAAAACTGTTAAGAGGAACCTTTACCATTCTTATGGAAACTAAACTGGCTTTCTGATCTCTGAAAATGAGCAGAGGAATAATAAGAGGACTATACAGGCACAGCGCAAAGTCACTACATTCCTGTCAGGCCACTGGAATCCAACAGGATCAGCTGACATGGCTTTAAGAGGTCCCTCGTTTGTGTGTTAAATGTGTGCTTATGTGGTCGCATATAGGTGGGTGTAATTCCCTTAGCATAAATCTCTTTACTTGAAAAACACATACCGAGTTGGATTTATAGGGAGGGCAAAGCAGAAAGTAAATGATTAGTGCATGCATGTCAGTGTAAAGTCCACAGTTAACCACCAGAGGCCACCGTGTGGCAGAAAATATTAAGACTGGTTGATGACACGTGATAACACAGGCCTGCAACCAAAAAACAGCACAAGATTTTTTGACTTTCTTATAGATTTTTACTCACCGAAACCGGGAAAAATATTTTTAAAATTCCATCTTGTCAGGTTTTCCTGCAAAACCCATGTTTTTAGTTTTATTAAGTGTACAATTTCCCTCTTTAAACTGAAATCTGGTATCCTATGATTGAGTCAAAAACCATATCCAATAATGATTTCTTACATTAATTTAATATTTCAGGTTTATTTTGTTCATAGCGAAAGGTAAGGAATCTCAGAAAAATTATGCATAGTTGATTGTAATAAAAAATTGTAAATTATTATTAGCCACCGTCAGAGTCTGGTCAGCTAGTCAAAATGTTCGCATGTCACTTTCTGGGCTCACAAAGTTTAAAGCACTGACCTAATACACATTTTGTATACTACAACCCTCAGCACTGTTTTTAGCCAGTCATTGCTCACTTTAAGTAACTTAGTATTCAGCTGCAGCTTCTAACTGCGGCCAAAAACTAACACTCATCATTAGGGTTTGTAAAGTCTCTCTATACCTGCTGCCCAGCTAAACGAATTCTTCATTGTTATTGAATTTAACCTTGTGTAATGTGATTGTGCAAACTGATGCCTACTGACACTGGTAATTACCAGTGCTCGAAGAAGCATATCATAGTTGTCAATAACAGGCCTGAAATGTGTGCTTCCACACGTTCAGATCAGACAGGTCCCCAAGGTAGCAGTATCTGTTTTAGACTTTGCAGTGTCACTGAAATGATTTGCGACCAGCAGAGCTAAGATTTGCCCTTACTGTCATTCTCAACTAACCCCTGGAAGAAATGTTGAGTTTTTTTAATATTCATTTGACAAAGCCACTTCTTTATAAGCTTGGAAGACAGATAAATCCACAAACAAGTATGCAGTCATTGCTAATGACAGGATGTTTATACAAGGGTTTATGAAAACAAGCCCCAAAGTTTGCAGTAGGGAAACAAGCAAGTACAAACTTGTGTAAAACTCAGTGGTACCTACAACAAATGACACTGAATGTTTACGACTGACTCAACTACTAACTTTTGTTCACTAGTACAGGGTTTGTTCTAGAGAGTCCAAATGATATGATATGCCCTTCATGGACTGGACTGTGTGGGCATCTCTGTGTATCTTATTTTATCTAGCAGGGATGTCAAACATAAGGCCAGGGGGCCCAGGCAAATGGACTCTAATCCGGTCCATTGGATAGCTTTGAAAAATGTGCATGAAGACATAATTTTTGGACTTTTTCTACCAGTCCAAACACTCCCACATGGATGTTCACAATACAAAGTAATTAAATGATAGATTTCTGTAATTTTGGCTTTATGTTTGCAGACGCATGTCATTGTCACTGTGATTTTCTCATGAATGTGCTTTGTCAACATATTATTTTTATTATCTCTTCATATGAGAAAAGTAAAACTATAATAATCACCTATACTAACTATTAGAGATCACCACAATCTAATGATTGTTCTTCATCAATTACAAAACACAGATTTTCTAAATATAAATTTTAAATATTTATTTATATATTTATTTATATTGGCTGCAGACTCATGCTGCATCACAAATGTTCATGGCTGCAAAAAGTCTATTCTGTGCTCAATGTCACAAGACACAGTTCTGTGTACATGCTGATTAATTAGTATAACAACATTTTATTAAATCTGAATTGATTCAGGATGTTAACATTTCCGTGTTTCCATGTGAAGCAGTTGAAAAATGTCCATCTTGACCAAAGTTTTCTGTCTTTGTTGTTTCGACCTCCTTTTGTCTCCTTGTCAGGCAACAAGCCACACATTTGAGTGAAACTCCCAACTGTCCACTGCCGTCCCAAACCCAGATGTGTGGTGCGTATATTTCAAGGTATGGAAAATACCAAACAGTACACGACATGCTTGTTGCACCACCTTAAAGAGAGCTTAAAAGGTTCCAAACGTTTGAAATCGAGGCTTGATATAAGCGCTAATATGATCACAGGGATAATGTAGTTATAATGTAGTTTTTAAAATTTCAATCTGACCTGATAAGAAGCATGTATCCTGGTGTCCCCCCAAGAGAGATGATAAAGGAAGTGATGACAGACAGAGCCAGGAAGTACGGGAACATCCTGTCACAGTCGTCCTTTTCAGGGCAGTGACCTGTACTGGCCGTAAAGTTACCAGCCACACCGACACAGGAACAGTTAGAGAAGACCTGGAGAGACACGCATATTCCACACATATGACCACATGTAGCTAGACACAGACAACTACAGACAGGGGACAAATTAAAGGAAAAACCAGTGTGTGTCAGAATATTGTTGCACAACACCTTACTGAGATGGAGTTCAGAGAGGGTTTTCCTTTATTTTGTCACTAGCATGTATAGATAGAATTGCAAACTAAGTTTACATACAGACCAACAGGTGATAATGTCGATGACGCTGTAGTTTTGTTTTGTTTTTTTTAAATAGGAAAGGTGCAGAAAGATTTTGCAAAACATGAGGCGCAAAAACAAGGTTGCTGTAAAAAAAATGACAATAACTAGTGAGATTTACCATTCAGACATACTGGCAAAGGTTAAGTGTAATGGAAAAAGTGCTACATGACATGTTATTTCTCAACTACAGCCCCTGGGCCAGTAACAGCGCCACATACATAAAAGTGGAAACTGTTCAAGTCAATATTCAGTTGTTGATTTGGGATGCTGCACAACTCTGTCCATGTTTTTTTTAGATCCTAACTTTTGGCTTTCCTACACTGACTTCCAGTACGTTGTAGAATTGATTTTAACATTTTATTGCTTGTTTTTAAGTCACTAAATTGACTCTAGCACCCTCTTACCTTTCTGAACTTTGAACTATTCCTATTTTAACCATTCCTAGTAGACCTTTAAAGTCAGCTGATCTCACTAAAGCGCAGGGGAGACCGGGCCTTTGCTGTTAGCCTCTTCAAATTAGGACCTCTGCAACCCCTGAAATGTTTCAAATGTGCTTAAAGACACATCTTTACTCCCTGGTGTTAAAATTTTACTGAGTTTCGACGCTTTTCTTTTCTTTTTGTTTCTTGTTTTTCTCATTTGTTTCTGTATTTCCCTGCTGTTTTATTCAAGTTTAGTTGTAAAGCACTTTGGTCAACCTGTGTTGTTTTTTTAAATGTGCTGATAAATAAATTAACTTGACTTGACTAACATGTAACAACATTTTTACCCCATAAGACAGTTTTAAGCAGTTTAGTAAATCTAGCATTAAACGTCTTATTTTGAATTTAGCTGGTTAAAAAAAACCTCACTTACAGATAAAAAGAAATCTTCAAACCAGTACAAAAATCACAAGCCTTTAGTCAGTCAAAGTTTCTTCAAATAAAGATGATCATATATGAGTCTCCATAGTTTACTTTTAGATGGCAGTCATGTCTTTACAGGCAAATAATGCCCAGTAATTAAGTGACCAAATTAATGTAAAACATTGTGTACAGCGATTTAGAGAAACAGTAAAAAATATCTAAGCTTGGCGTCCACTGTACAAACTGTCTGATTGATGCTGATTGCACTATGTAAGGAATTCCCTGGCCTAAACTAAGTGGACTATTTCCTGCTGTGTGCTACATGTT
>VOQK01041342.1:6047-17882 GCA_015052645.1 Benitochromis conjunctus
GTTAATTGGGAATTCTAAATTGCCCATGGATGTGAATGTGAGTGTGACTGGTTGTCAGTGTATATGTGATCGGACTGGCGACCTGTCCAGGGTGTACCCTGCCTCTCCCCCGAAGACAGCTGGGATAGGCTCCAGCGCCCCTGAAAAAGGATGAGTGGAAGCGAATGGATGGATGGATGGTTTTCTCGAAAAAAATTTTCAAGGTCAACTTTGACCTTGGGCGCTAACAATGAAAGTCAAGGACAAATGCTTAGCCAAGGTTCCCCAAGGCCTAGCATATTATTGGGAAATTTGAAGATGATCTGTAAAAATGGGTAATATTTTCAGTGTTTAGCACTGTTGCCTCACAGCAAGAAGGTCCTGAGTTTGATTCCTTTCTCTGTGGAAGAGGATGGATAGCTTTTACAGATTTTTATGAAAATTTAATCAGCTTGAGCTGTTACTGGCATCTACCATCACATTAAAATGATATATTAGCAACTGTAGAGGTTAGACTGCTAACAAACAGAACCGATCACATACTCTCTCCCTCTGGGGGGAGAATAAGACAATTTGCTCAATGATGATTTTTAACTTCCTGACGCCAAATGTCCTCATTACATTTGGACTTTTCTGCAGCTTATACTTCAAAATATTGTTTTTACACTTTGCAAAACAATGGTGACTTACAGTATCAGGTCCAATTAATCCCAAATAGCTAAGAGAAATTAAAAATATCAAAAAGCAAAACAAGTTCAGGGCCCTATACAACAAAGCTTGTTTAGCATACCAGGATAAATTTCCGTTATCTGGATTCACTTACCATAACGCTGTCAGTCAGGATAAATGAAGCTGGTCATTAACTGGCTAATTAACCCAGGGTTTCCACTGTGCATTCACATGAAAGGCATGGTATTGGCAACATTTGGCAACAGTCTAAAAGGGACATTTCATGGATCCTATGACTCTTCCACTGAAAATTATCACTGTGACACCTACAGCAAAAAACATAAAATGGTGATTGAAAGTCAATAAAGAACATAAAATATAACAATAAAATGCAACAATGTCAAAAGGACAAGACATGTTAATTAATCTGGTTATTTAGCATTCAGAGCGGTAAAATAAACATTTGAATTCTAGTTAATTATTTGAATCACTATGTGTGCTCTCTGTGCTGCTGTTTATTTCTAAGGTGACAGCTGCACATTAGAACTCTGAAACAGTTTGCAGTTCATATGTTGTTAAACTGCACATATAAAATAATATATAATAATATAACAACAGTATATGATGCCCAGGTATTAGTACATATTAGAATTTTGCACTGCTGTGGTGTCAGATCCCAGGTAAATACATATGTACTATATGATAATAAACAGTTTTGCCAATTTTTTTTAAGGTGACATCATATGCCGCATGGAAGAGGTTCACTGCTGTTGTTTTCATGAGTCACGAAAATGGAACTGTCTTGTGCAATTTAAGAGATGTTGGAGTTGTTATGTGGTTATAGTTGTCCTGTGGGTGGGACCAAGGTTGCTACATGTGGCATATTCATTAAAGAAACTGTCTGGTTCAAATGTATGCTGCATTGCCACGCTTAATTTTTGTTGCATCATAATTTACAAAACTGCAGTTACGAGTTTTTGGAACAAATTCAATAACCTCAGTGTTTATTGATCCCCTCTTTTCTGGTGAGCCCAGCAGACTTACTGTATTTCAAACTTCTCCCAAGTTTGTTTTATCCTGAGCACAAGGTTGTTTATTTTTGCCTCACAGTTAAGTTCCCACTCTCCACTACATCAAATCCCAGGATTGGCTAATCTTGCTGATTTGATTTTAGTTTATTCAATTTCTCATAGCCATAAGACAGTTGCATTAAGTGTGGCCACATTAGAATGACCAGTTAACCTGACATGCATATGTTTGGACTGCGGGATTTGCAGGAAGAACAGTTCTTTTTGTATTTTTATGTTTATTCATTATTTTCAGATCAAGTAGCAACACACCAAGAAGCTGGGAGTAAAAATATAAAAAACAAAAATTGTTCAAACCCATGGTGAATTTTTCTGCTTTACTAAAGGTGTTTCTACTGTTAGTTTATCTCAATTTAGTGTTTCTGTGTTCTAGTTTCCTTTTGCTTTTCATTTATATTGTTTCCCCAACTAACAATAAACGATTCGGTTGTCGTTAAGTTATTCCTGTTTCAAGCGTCTGCTTGTGGGTTCACACCACAAACCAATCACCCAGGTGTCACACTAGGTTTGTAGGCAGTGTATTTTAATTTTTGGTTGTTTGGATTTATTTTTGGACTTTTTAAATAATTTAGGTTCTAGTTCTGATATTTAGTCTTCCTCATGTGCTTCCGAGTTTTGTTATTTATATTCTTGATCCTTAGTTCATTAACAGTGTTAGTCCCCTCTCCTGTCACCTGCTCCTTGTCTTGTCTGTGAGTACTCAGCCTTTGTCTCTGTGTTTGTTTACTTTTGGTCTTTATCTAGTTTATAGTGTCACGTCAAATTCTTAGTTTGTATCGGTTTATCTTCTTATTTTGTAATATTTGGTTATCTTCATCTATGGCCCCAGTCATGTCTGCGTGTCTGTCTCTCTCTCTGTGCTCTGTCTGTATGGTTGTCTGGTCTCCCTGTTAGTTGTATCAGGTGAGTCTTGCGTCCTCTGCCAGTAGTGTCTCTGTTTTTGTTACCTTCTTCTTGCATCATGTTTGTGTGTCTTGTTTCTGGGTCTCTGTCTCTGTTTTTATATTTCCTGTGTTACTTTGATAGTCCCTTGTTTCATCTGCGTTATGTTTGTTTTTGCTTCCTTTGTCTTGTCAGCTAGATTCTGCTCAGCCATGTTCTCCAGGTGTTTCCATTCTGCTCTGATTCCCTCCTATTTATATATTGTCTCAGTCTCCCACTAGTCCTTTCCATGACCTTGTCATATGTTTCCATGCACAAACTCTGTGCATTCAGTAATTTATCCAGTATGTGCTTGAGTCCTGTTTAGTCTTGAGTTTTGTATCTCACTCCCTGAGCTCCCTTAGAGTTCAGTCCTGTCTCTGTGACTGCAATTGCCTCCACACTCTGTCAGCCTGTAAGCTATATTCTAATATTATACACAGGAAGGTTATTAGACCAATCAATATCATGGCTCGATCATTAAGACATGTTTTATTACAAGTGCATAAAAAAACGGGAGGATTTTTTTAAAGGGGAAAAAAAGGAATTCCAGGAATAGCAAACCTATTTTCCTGAAAACTGATTGGCCAGTATGTGGTGGATTTGTAGTTGCTGACCTCATATCTGAAACACAATATGACCTGAAAAAGTAAAACAACACCGAAGAAGAAAAAGTGAACTACATTTCTGTAACTTAAAAGTTACCTCACTAAGACCATAGTCCTGCTTAGTAGTGTCGGCCTCTGCTTCAGCTATGTTATTCTGACAACCATGAAAGGAATTCCTTCTATGAACCTGAAAATCTTTACCCATTTCTATTTGATGTTGCAAATTAGTTGTATGTATACATTTCTGGAAGGCACTGTTCCAGAGTTTAAACAGCAGTGTATTTCTATAGAGTTTTACTTGTTGTTGTCAGTAGTTATAAACAATTTTAGGGGTGACATTGGTGCTCTCATTTACTTTACAGTGACCCATTATCTGTTTCTGAAGCTCCAAGAATTACAGAGTCATCTAACACATGCATTGTTAGACCTTTAAGCGAAATGAGACTTGTTCTCTAGAAAAGGTAAATAAATAACAAGTTAAATTTTTCACAAATTTAAATCTATGAATATGGAGATTGATACTGATTCATATTCTGGGTAGCATGTAGATAATGAAATTGCTTATGTGTGTCTTTGTGACAGCACATGCCAGCTCTAAACAGCTACAGGTGACGCAAAATCTGGATTTACCTACCATGATCATTATCCTCTGATATGATCACTATTTCCGCAGCATTAATCACATCAGAGAAATCCCTGTTCTCTAGGAGATTAATTTAAAAAATTGACTTTACTGTTTGCATTTTGCCCTTAATATTCCAAATGGAAAAAGAAAGGTGTACATGAATTCAATGAGTGAATTGTGCTTATTTTTATCTCTCAGGTCATGGCTATCAGTCTGAAAGCAGCAGTTTAAGGCGTTTCCACGTTCTGGACGAATATGTGCCTTTGTGTTTCTGATGGAAACTGCTTTTAGCAGTGCCAGCTGACATTTGGGAAGAACTGACTCGCTGTTCACCTTTGAATTAATGTATCATTGCAACAGCTGCATGCTGAGGGATCACAACGTTACAACAGAAGGATCACAACCAAAGCGGAGACTGTTTAAACTTAAATGCCTACTGTCTCATTAGACTCAAAGGGTTGGGATTTCCTTAGCTGACTTACTGAGACACATTTTAGAAATCATATATTTAAAATGCAATCATAGATTTTTACCGTTTTGGGTTTTTTGTTTTTGTTGTTGTGTTTTGCCTGCTCCTCTTGTGACTGTCTCTGTGCTCAGGTTTGCATTATTTGAGTCACACATACCTGTATATATAAAAGTAATGGATCCAGACTCTATGCTGCACTAGTTCCTGCTGCTGTGTATTTATAGCTAGCCTAGGCAACATACTAATTACCCTTTTAACTAGATCTGTGTTCTAAAAATAGATTCAAGATTCAAATTCAAGAGTCAAAGTGTTTATTGTCATATGTATAGAAGAAATAGCATTTCTCTGTGCAATGAAACTCTTCCTTTGCTGTCCATACACAAATGCCAAGTTAAGTAAGGGTTAAAGAACAAGATAAACTAAAAGATAAAGGAGATAAATAATGAAAGATAAATAAATAAGTACAAATAGGTAAGTGAAGACAAGTGTGGTATGCAGATGTCGATGTTGATGGATGTACAAGGAGCTTAATTAGCAAAGTGGCCTGATGTGCAAAATTGCAGTTGAGGTAGGTCAGCTGTTCAGGAGTCTGATAGCAGTGGGGAAGAAGGAGTTGTTGAGTCAGGATATTCTAGATTTCACACTTCTGAACCTTCATCTCGAGGGCAGAAGTCTTTGAAAAAAGACTTTTACACAATATAAGTGTACCATTAAAATACTGTATAGTTCTTCCCAAGGACTTGATATTGGTGCACCTATGGTTAATTTCTGATCAACATTTAACGTAATATTTATGATGGACTGTGGGAGGAGAACACCCACTGGAAAGACTGCAATTTCCAGCTGACCTGTTGCCAGATGAAATCCATATCAGGAACCATCACCACCTCCCACTCCCACCCACAGTCCACAGTATTCTGATGCTCACCTCAAAGGAGGCATGGGACAGTAATGGAGTTTCATCCTGTATTCACAATAGCTTCCTAGAGGCTTTTCCAGCACAGCTTAGCTAATTACTCTTCTTAATGAGTAATAAAGTGAAGCTGTCACTGTGTAAGTTAATGTTCAGATGTGTCTGTCCCACAGCTGAACCACAGGCACAGCACATCTGGCACAGGGAGTTCCCCCAGCAAGTGTAATGATCCAAACTGTTTTTGTTTTACTTTTTTTTCCTGCACTAACTGACTGATTAAGGGTTCATGGTGAGCCTTTGTGTCTTTCCAGTTTGACAAGCATGAACACAAGCACAAAACTATGTGTTGCCCAGTGAGTTTTAGGACTCAGTAATGCAGTGCAATATTGTTATTGCTAATTGTGATTCATCATTGAGCTGTTAATCACTTGAGTTGAGCTCATCTAAACCCATAATAATATATAAAAAATATAAATATAAGAATAAAACCCCAAAGAATAAATTTGAAACCCCCATTGGGTAAGAAAGAACAAGACCTGGGATTGTGAGACCTGGATTTCTTCCTGACGAGGAAGATGGCAAGCCTTTCCCTTTGATCCGAACCATAGCCATTCCGAGTTGGCCCAGAAGGGCAGGTTGCTCTTCCCTCACAAACAATTACAACAGTGCGGTAGGAAGAAATTGTACCAATCACAGACTTTTGACCTTCTGGATTTTATTTGCCTAAACACTGACTATTAGGCCAGCAGGACTAACATATCTGAGCTCAGATAGGATTCTGGGGTATCATTATTATTTTAATTTATTTTCATATTGTTATTTCTGTTTATGAAAGTGCTGTTTTATTGTTGCTATTGTTCAATACGATTCAAAGCAACTTTACCTGTGGCTCCAGTCATTCTTCTGCATGCAATTCACTTCATCCCTCCTACGAATCTAGCTATTGGCCCATTCTCTCCTTTTTACTTTAATTTCCTACCCTATCCTGTACTAGGCTACATATGCAACTCTATACAAAATCTACAATCTGTCAGAGATGCTGCCCATCCAGCCTTCAAATACTGCAGGGCTGATGAGATGGAGCAGGTCCAAAAAGGACTGTCTGGCCCAATACTCTGCCCAAAGGCAGAGCACACCACTGCACCTGGAACTCCATGGCTAGTTTGTAGAAAAGGCTGTAGCTCAGGTGGTAGAGCAGGTCAGTTACTGATTGGAAGGTTAGTGGTTCGATCCCTGGCTCCCCTAGTCTGCATGCCAAATATCCTAGAGATACTAAGATACTAACCCCAAGTTGCTCTCCTATGCATCCATCAGAGTATGAATGTTAGTTAGTGCTTGTATGAATGGGTGTGAATGAGGTTGTTGTATAGAGTGCTTTGAGTACTCCAGGAGAGTAGAAAAGCGCTATATAAGAATCAGTCCATTTACCAAAAGGGAAAGAACAGAAAATAACATGAAAGGGAATTCCTGGCTGAAGTTTCAATCGTTGCTGTTGCCACTGATCCCATATCTGGGATGGACAGGGAGCATCTAGAGCTGAGCCGAACAGTCAAATATGGATTAGTCTTGACAGAATATAAATTCTGTTTTGACTAAAGTGGACCTTATGGAAGTGCTGTGAGTTTACAGTCGATCGTTTTAAAGAACCAGCTCGTTTTTGGTGTTCCCTCAACAGCTGTCACTCCCTGTGGATTACCACAACTTCACTGCAGGGTAGTTTGTATGATGCAGTTGAACACAATGGGAGGAAAGGATCATTTATATTTGCCATTTGATAAACGTCACACGCAACTGATGTCCCTCAAGTACTATGATGAACTATACCTGATGTATTTTTGATTCATAGGAAATCCTAATTTATTATAACTTCCAAAATATATTGTTTAGATACAGTATTTGTTAGTTCATTATAGTTATGCTAGTGAGTCATATCTGGCAAAAATATAAACAAAAAAGTGCCTAGTGGCTTGACATTAAACTAATTATAATTATAATAATTATATTATTTAAATTCTGATATAGTTTTTTAAATTTCTGATTCACATTTTTTTCTCTCAGTGTGAAAATTCTTCTCAGGGAGTGACTGCAATCTTTTTGTTCGCATCAGCTGATAGTAACGTGACTGTGATCAATAGAACATTAATGCATTCCCCTTGTGCTCTCTCCTTCCCATGCAATCCAAGGGTACCTGTCTGAACCCAATCAGCAAAATCGCTCGGTTCCTCAGTCGCCACCGCCATGAATCATTAAACAATCCCACTCTCTGCTGCTGCCATATTCTAAAGATGTCAGAAGTTTACCTGGTATCATAGGTGATCCATTTTAAATAGATCACATGGATATCAAAGTTTAAATTCCATTCTTTTAATTAAAAATGTTAATGAAGACAAATTGTTGCTTGATGTCAACAGATCTGCACCTCAAAGTCTTCATAAGTGCTACTAGCCAGCTAACCACAGATTAAGAAACAGACCACTCTTTAAAGTCAGCATTTTTGCAGACCACATTTATTACTTTAGATGAGATTTATTTTGTGATCTTCTCTCCCCTGCTGGTGTCCTCCATCACAGATGTGATAATGGAAATCTCCTGCAAATGGGATTGTTTTGAATAGCCTTTCAGGCTGTCTCTCCTGATGAAACACATTTGTTTCTGCTGCTTCTTCCCCCTCAGATGTCTTTGTCAGGAAAATGGCCTTTTCACAGCTTCCCCTTGATGTGTCAAAAAGACAAAATCTGCTCTCTGAAAATTTAATTATCACAAATGGTGAGCTTGAGGAGCCAGGGCTTGCACAGACAGGGCCACCCTGTTCAGTTTCAGGAAATTCCCCCAACCTCAGCACGCAGACATCATACTGAACCTGCTCAGTACTATCTACTAACCTTTCCCTACAGGTCCTGGTGATAACTGTGGGTCACAGTCAGCCAATTTAGCACCTAGTCTCTTGTTTCCAAACAACACCTTTATTATTAATTCTTTCAAATTATTAAACAATAAAACACAAAGAAAAGAAAAACGACAGCAAATCACTCTTCTTATTGATACATGTCAATAATAATCCAAAGAACTCTCTCTCTCTTTACTTGTATGATTACATTTTCTCCATTCATATCAGAATTCAATAATTCTGTATGTTTACAAATGGAATTAGGAGTCTGTTTTCCCTTTTTCTTTCCTGTGACTTTATTGTAATATTTAATATGTGCTAAAATAATCTTTGTTTTTTGTTTAAGCCAACATCTGTTGAAGAGCTTTCAAAGGTTCTTCATGATGTCAAAAAAAACTTGTCATGGCACTGGGTTTGTGACCTAGTGTTTATGCATTTTCAGGTTTAAATTATCCTCTTTGATTTAGTATTGTTCATGGTTCAGTTTCCTTGTTTTTCCTAATTTAGTCACTTATATTCCTAGTTCTGAGTTTCTTGTTTCTTTTAGTCTTTTTTCCCTTTTCGTGTCTCCATAGCCTTTCTTGTCTCTAAGTTCTGATTCCATGTTTATTCATGTCTCCCCAGTCACTGTGTTAGGCTAGTTTTGTTTTTGTTTCTTGTATTTAATATTCTAGTTTTTACAGCGTAATAAAGCTGCCTCCATGAGTTCGATCCTTGGTTTAGAGTCCTGCATTTTGGTCCTACTCCTGCCTGCCACATCACTAAATATGACAGAACATGGTCCCAGCAGCATTCCCTCCTTCGCATGAGCTCCAGGAGGATATGGTTATCACAGTGGAAAAGTAATGTGACCAGTGGCTGAAAAGGCCCAATCGGGAGTACCGGAAAGCAGCTGCTCACAGGCTTCAACGGCTGATCTCTGGCCTCCCCTGGTTACTGGACTCCTTATATCTGCTAATATTGGACTTTCTCCTCACCATACTCCACCTTCTAATAAACCTCTTCCCAGGATTATTCCTTCAGAGACTTTGTTTCCTGTTTTTGGGCCGGTGTTCAAAAAAGACTGTTTTTCTCCTGCTCCTCCTGAGCCTGGAATAATAATTACTAACTTACTGTTTTCTCAGAGACACTGTACTGCCAAGTCGCCCCACCTAGAGACTAAAACTCTCCCTGGGACCTACCCAGAGACTGAGCCTGTGTTCTCAGCCACCTCTAGACCCCCGGAGGTTTTGCAACCAGCACAGCCTGTCTCCGCTGGGAGCTCAGCTGAGCCGCCTTACCCTTCTGTCTCCGCTGGGAGCTCAGCTGAGCCAACCCATCCTCCTCCGTTGTCTGCTGGGAGCTTAGGCAAGCTGACCCAGCCTTCTGAAGCATTGTCAGCTGAGAGCTCAGCACTTTTTGCACAGCATTTTTGTACTTATTAAGTGCAAAAATCTGCCAATAGAAGAAGTGAAAATTCTCCAGTTTTCCAGCCGCTTCCCACGCGAATGACCCCCAGAACTGTTTTTTTGTTTGTTTATTTGTTGCTGTTTTGCTTCCTGTTCTTCCTATTCCTTAAGGCTACGTGAATAAAGTTTGCCAAAGAGACTTCAAGCTGTGTTTATATCAAAGGTGTTTATATCAAATGTTGACTTTTAAGTATGTTAGAATTGTACAACCTCTATTATTGACTTATATATTTTCATGGATATTTGCACATGCTTCAGTAAATTCCAGTTTTTCTGACAAAAAAAACAAGTTCCTAGACTTTTGCACTTTGCTGAATGAAAGTATCTACAAACCATTTGAGATGCAACAGTTTTGTTTTTCAGCATGACAATTATCCCAAACACCCTATCAATTCAGTAACAGCATACTGATAGAAAAACACACAATGGATCTCAGTCATTAACTGTGTTTACTATTATGCAACTGTGGTGATTGCGACAGTTTAATCTGCATGAACATCTATCCCTTTTGTGGCTGGTGTCACTGTACCTTGTTCAGAATGGGTTTCCTCGAGGTTAATACTGAACGCTGTACTCTGGACCCACCATTAGTTTCCTGCAATTTCCCGTCTCATCTCTGCAAACAGATATAGGATAACAATGGGAAGAGCTGAAACAAGGAATATGTACTGAACAAGATGTCAGTACAGTAAAAAATTATGCTCGATAATGTGGATATACTCATAACAATCATGCTGGTATAATTTGATTACCATGACACTGATGGAAATAACTGGCAGCCTTCATGAAACTGTCACTGACCTCGCAATCAAGAATATAACTAAAATTGGATCTCCTCCTCTGTGGCAGAGACATAAATGGCAATATCTATAAATTGCAATAATTTACCCAATAGCGATTATCATCAAAATGTGATGCATTTGGTGTCACACTGCTTACATCATGCCATCTTTTAGAACAAAGTGTCTACAAGCAAATCTAAGCAGTTGGGAGTTATGTCATGCCAAGATATCTTCTTGCATGTCATATGAGCTTAGATTACCAAAATGGTAATGTTTTAAAGAAAAAATTCAATTTATACGTCTTCTTCTGCTTCTCTGGGGCTGGGTCACGGGGGCAGCAGCCCAAGCAGAGAAGCCCAGACCTCTCTCTCCCCAGCCACCTCCTCCAGCTTATTCCCAGGCCAGCCGAGAGTTATAATCTCTCCAGCGTGTCCTGGGTCTGCCCCGGAAAACCTCACCCAGGAGGCACCCACAAGGCATCCTTGTCAGATGCCCGAACCACCTCAACTGGCTCCTTTCGATGTGAAGGAGCAGCGGCTCTACTCTGAGACCCTCCCGAATGGCCGAACTTCTCACCCTTTCTCTAAGGGAGAGGTCAGCCACCCTTCGGAGGAAGCCCATTTCCGCTGCTTGTATCTGCGATCTTGTTCTTTTGTTCACTACCCACAGCTCGTGACCATAGGTGAGGGTAGGGACGTAGATCGACCGGTAAATTGAGAACTTTGCTCTCTTCACCACAATGGACCGGTACAGCGTCCGCAATACTGCACCCGCAGCACCAATCCGTCTGTCTATCACCCGCTCCCTTCTCCCGTCACCTGTGAACAAGACCCCAAGATACTTAAACTCTTCCACTTGGGGCAAGAACTCGTCCCTGACCTGAAGTGGGCACTCCACCCTTTTCTGGCTGAGGACCATGGCCTCAGATTTGGAGGTGCTGATTCTCATTCCGTTCCAAAGCGAGCTGGAGGTCATCACCCGATGATGCCAACAGAACCACATCATCTGCAAAAAACACAGATGAGATTCTGAGACCACCCAAGTGAAAGCCTTCCGCCACTTGGCTACACCTAGAAATTCTGCCCATAAATATTGCCAACAGAATCGGTGACAAAGGGCAGCCCTGGCGGAGCCCATCACCCACCAGAAACGAATCCGATTTATTGCTGGCTATGCGGACCAAGCTCTTCCAACGGTTGTATAAGGCTCGAATGGCCCGTAGCAATGGGCCAGACACCCAATACTCCCAGAGCACCCCCCACAGGATAGCCCGAGGGACACAGTCGAATGCCTTCTCCAACTCCACAAAGCACATGTAGACTGGTTGGGCAAACTCCCATGCACCCTCAATTATCGTTGAGAGGATAAAGAGCTAATCCAGTGTTCCATGACCAGGACAAAAACTGCATTGTTCCTAATGTATCCGAGGTTCGACTAACCGATGGA
>VOQK01041344.1:0-10570 GCA_015052645.1 Benitochromis conjunctus
TCCAGCTTTTGAGTTTATTGATCCTGCTGGTGTCTCTGGCACTGATGTTGCTCCCCCAGCAGACCACAGCACTGTAGATGGCACCTGCCACCACAGACTGGTAGAACATCTCCATCATCTTGCTGCATACATTGAGCTTCCTCAGAAAATAGAGTCTGCTCATCCCCTTCTTGTACACAGCATTGGTGTTGGTGCTCCAGTCCAGCCTGCTGTTCAGGTGTACCCCCAGGTATTTGTAATTGTCCACCACCTCCACCTCCCTTCCAGAGATCTTGATGGCCCTGGTCATGGGTTGTTTCCTCCTGAAGTCGACCACTAACTCCTTTGTCTTGTCCACGTTCAGGAGGAGATGATTCCTGCAGGACCACTCCACAAAGCTGTCCACCAGCTCCCTGTACTCCGACTCCCGTCCATCCCTAATACACCTCACCACTGCAGAGTCATCAGAATATATGAGGGTGCATAAGAGTTCGCCCAACCAGTCTACATGGAGGAGGCATTTGACCATGTCCCCTGCAGTATTCTATGGGAGGTGCTTTGGGAGTTTGGCCCATTGTTACAAGCCATTTGATCCTTATACAGCCATTGCAAGAGCTTGGCTTGCATTGCCAGCAAAAAGTTGGACGCGAATGACAGATAGATTGGTGCTGTGGCTGCATTGATGCAGATGCTGTACAGGTCTGTCATAGTGAAGAGAGCTGAGTCTAAAAGTCCCACTGCGAGGAGGCCCCGGGGTAAACCCAGGACAAGTTGGAGAGATTATATCTCTCAGCTGGTCTGGGAATGCCTTAATATTACTCAGAATAAACTAGAGGTGATAGCTCGAGAGGGGGAGGTCTGGGCTTCTCTGCTTAGGTTGGTGCGCTTGCGACTGGGACCCAGATAAGCAGAAAAAGATGGATGGATGGATGGATGTAAAGTAAGATGGTAAACTATGCTATTGGTGATAGGCAGAGGTGGGAAGTAATGAAGTACTAATACTTTGTTACTGTACTTAAGTAGAATTTTCAGGTATTTGTACTTTACTCGAATATTTATTTTTACTTTTACTCCTTACGTTTTAACAGAAATATCAAATCAAATCACTTTTATTGTCACATCGCATTACTGGTACACTGGTATAGCACATGTGAATGAATATCTGTACTTTCGACTCTTTACATTTTTAGAACAGGCTCGTTACCTTAGGTTCAACAGTATCATTGAGCAAGTTTATATAAAGTGGACTGGAAAAGGTGCAGGTGTCTGTATGCTATACTTAGTATCTAGCTAGCACTACAGAAGTGGAGGGAACATAAAGTGAGTAGCATTTTTTAGCTGTCAGATCATTTCAAATGCAACATTTCTATCTGCTCAAACAACACAACAAATAACACAACCTGTCCATGTGGAGTTTGTGCACACTGTGTTAGTAGCTAAAGGTCCAGCAGTTGTATTTCCAGGAAAAGAAAAGAATGAGATATAACTTCACTCATTCATAGGTAAGGTCTCCTCAGTGACATTTGATAAACTGCAGATTTAAAGCTTACATGTAATGCTGTCATTTATAATCACCTATTAGATCTGTATGTGATGTGTTTTGATAAATTATGTATTTTCATATTGTGAAACTTTCTGCACAACAAACTAAATAGACTAATTTTGTGTTATTCAGATGTTGCATGAAAATGTTGTGTTGTTTTGTGCAGGATAAACAGGTTTGCTTGCAGTAATGTGGTGAGCTCACAGTAAGAACTGTTGGACTGGTACACAGTGGCTGTGGTGCTCATGGTCAGTGATAGATTATATCAAGTGTAGCAGAGATTAATTTATTTATGTAATAGATGCTTAGATCCTTTCACTGAATTAAATCATTATGCCACATCAGCTGAGATAGCCGTGAAACATCTTATTACATCTTATTTTCAAATTCAGTTGTGTAAATCCACAAAGAGCAGCAAGTTAGCTGATAACAGCTTGTCCACTAAGAAAATCTACTGGAGTTCACATTAGAAATTATTGTGAGTTGTTAGTATTCTCCCCCCACACTGAGCCACTACAACAGATCTCAGGGTTCCCCCACCTCCTGAATCTCACTTTAACCCCTGGCTGTTCTCGTTTTTCTGTTTAGGCGTAGAGGCAAAGTCACCCTCAACCATGTAGGCAACAGAAAATTGAGATAGTTTAAAATTCTCTCTTACTGCTTGTGTCCTAAATAATAGATTAAAGCAAAGTACATTCATTAGAATTAGAATTTAGATTTGAAAAACATTAGTATTCTCATGTACTACTATTATATTATAATTAAATGAAGCAACACGTCCAGTTACCTTTCCATAAAAATATATGGTAGAAATGTCTTTTAAGGAGCTACTTTTTACTTTCTTACATTGAATGCATTTCACTTTTATTAGAGTAAAGAAGTTGAATCAGAACTTCAAGTTTTACTAAAAAAATTTAAGTATCTGTATTTCTACTTAGGTCTGTAAGTTACCGTGGTGATTTAGCCAGTTAAAACTTTCGCGACACAAAACTCGACACGCGCTAAGCCAGTAATCTTACTTCGTAGTTACTCAGGACTCAACAGCTGCTCTGGGTTTGTTTCGTCCTCCGGTTCAATCTGTTGAGTTCAAGTTCTGGCGGAAACACTGTTGTAGTACGACTAGAAGTGAAAACAGTATGCAATTAAGTATGAACACCATGTTATTACTTCTTCTAAGCATGTCGAATGCTACAGGAATTTTCATACTGTTCCTCGATTTGTTTGAGATATTTCTCTGTGTAGTTGAGGTTTTGTATTTGTTTTTGTATTTCTTTAGACAAATGGAAAATCTTCGTTTTTCACACCAATTTTCAGTTGTTACAGAAACCTTAGCAACATTATTTAATATTATTTAATTCATTTAGCGGGTTTAAAAAAAAAAATATCTGCGTCTGAAGTGCATTTTCTGTGTTAGTTTCTTTGAAATATCAGGTCATATGCAGTTTACACGGTGTCCTTGAAGGCAGCATGACAGGCTGCGGTACACTCCAACCCCCGAAGGCCAGGGTTACTTCCTGCCTTTTGTAACTTTACTGTACACAAACAGCATTTCAGCGGTCGCGGCAGTGGCTTCTCTCACTCGATGAACACAAAGCTGTAAGTTTTTGTTTATGCCAAATGATAGTAAATGCACCGTCGTGGGGATAGCCGATTGACAGAACTAGCTCTAGCTACAAACACGGATAACTCTCTGTATCCCCCGAACTTAGACTTGCTCTCTGCTAAAATACTATGCAAGAAAGAGTTCGGTAGAGCTGAAATGGTTTAGTTGTGTGTGTGTGTATGTATGTATGAACAGTAAACCAGCGGGGCACCGACCTTGAATTTTGCCTGATAGTTTAGCATACCATAGCATAGCATAAAAGTCGTTAAAAACTAGACTGTAGTTAGGTGTGTAACTTTAACTATGTATAAATATTCTCATGTGCCTTTGTATTCTAAATGAGCACGGGAACCTGGATTAGCATGACAAATAATTAGTTTGATTGTACCGCCGTCTGTTGTAGGTGCGTGAAATCGATAAAAGTTTAAACTAATGTTAACGCAAGTTGACCGCACGAGCTGTCAAACTGAGGACGGAAGCGGGGCGTCACTACAGCCATGTTACAATGAAACACACCAAAACAAAGGTTCCGGTGAGAGCGCAAAAACGTGTCAGCTGCTCGGACACTAAAGAAATGGGCCCGTAGCGCTCGCGGGCGTGTGTGTTATTGAGAGAGAGAGACAGAATTTGTTGCAACGCAAGTGAAAACGTTTTAGTTGGAAATAAAGGCCAGGCGACATGTTGTGCGCAAACCTGAACACATTTACATTTTTTTTAAAACTCGCAGCGTTGCTGACTCACCTGTGAACATGCATAACAATAAAAGGCGAGGCCAGCTAGTATACTGGTAGCTACATTTAGTCGTCAAATATAACGCCACTTCTAATGAAACAAGGCATTAGCAATAAAGATGAAAGTAATTTTTAATAAGGGGAAAGAAGGTGGGTGTTGGCAAGGTAATTTTTCCAAGTATAAAGTAAAATTCCTTCTGACACAAGTATGTGTCAGAAGGAATGCTGTGGTGGGGAAAAGTGAGTCACTCCAGAGCGTGGCCTATTCTGCCTTTCTAGTTTCCCTTGCACAAATGTACTGGGTTTCCTTTTTTTTTTTTTTGGCTTCATCGTGGCTTCTTGGGGTGGCTGTAGCTCAGTTGGTAGAGCAGGTCAGCTGCTGATTGGAAGGTTGGTGGTTCGATTCCTGGCTCCCCTAGTCTGCATGCCAAATATCCTTGGGCAAGATATTAACCCCAAGTTGCTCTCCGATGCATCCATCAGAGTATGAATGTGTATGAATGATTAGAAAGCACTAAAAGTACAGAGAAAGTGCTTGTGTGATTGGGTGAATGAGGTTGTTGTATAGAGCGCTTTGAGTACTCCGGGAGAGTAGAAAAGCACTATATAAGAATCAGTCCATTTACCATTTACCACCGCAATTACTCACATTCTTGACTGCTCCTGTTAGTTGATGCTTTCCTTATAACTGCGCATTCTGAAGTCACAGTGACTTTGTGTATAGTGCTGAGCTGGCCTTATTACATTTGTGGAATTTTGCCATAACACACAGCAAGGTGGAGCAAAGGACCCACATTTGTTCCATATATATGAAGGACAGATAGGTGTCAGATTAAAAACAAAGTGTCACAATTAGAGTATTCTTCTGTTATCTGGGTTCACTTGGCCTGGCAACCAGTCACATGAAGCAGGTTATCACAGCAGCAGTGATGATGACGCTGGCATAGTTAACTCGGAGCCATATAACTGCAGCCCTAACCCTAAGCATTACCAACCTTCTGTCGGGATAACTAGAGTCCTGCCAGAAATGGTGGCAGCAAAATATGGCCTGAGAATGTGAGAGCCAACAAGTGTACTTATCGTTCAGGTTTTGTTTGTAATTGATCTACAATAAAGTCTGGAACCAGCAATGAAGCTTTTGCATTTCTGCTGAAACAAATAGAAACTGTTCGCTATAAATTCTAATATAAGTTTAGGACAGAATTTTAGATCATCTTATTATCTGGTGTATTTTGCTTTTACCATGGCATGTACTTAAACTGTTAAAGAATCCTCAGGTTTGCCCACTACAAATCTTGGTTTTGATCCCACTTCTTAGTCAAGTTCAAAGATTATGAATGTGAATCAAGAACCGCTAGTTCAATTCCTTGGAATTTGTTAGTCTTGGTAAATGGACTGTTTTTTATATAGTGGTTTTCTAGTCTGAGCACTCAAAGCCCTTCACACAACTTGCCTCATTCAAACAAGCACTTTTTTCTATGCTCTTTCTATCTAACATTCATACTCAGATGGCTGCATCGGAGAGCAACATGGGGTTAGGATATTTGGCATACAGACTGGAGCAGACTGGGATCAAACCACCAACCTTCCGGTTGGTAGGTGACCTGCTCTACCACCTGAGCTACACTTCGATCCCACTTAATGGTTCCACTTGCAGTTGTGCTACAATAAACTAATTTCAGTTTGTGTGCTGGAGGATGAAAATATTTCCGTAGTTTACAGCGTGGATATGGACATTACTTTTACTTTGCACAAAAAGACAAGAGGACAATGGTAAAGTGGAAACTGCATCCAGGACAGAAATGCATAAGTAATGTAGAGCAGTATAACAAATTACTTTCTCCTGGGAGTAATTTAGTAACATACTGCATTACTTTTAAGAAAAGTGTTGTGTGTAATATGTGTAATAATTACTATTTTTTTTGAGTAACGATTTCCACGCTGATTACAACAAAGCGTGAACGCCTCCAACATGACAAACATTTGACCACACAGTGGGCAGTTAATTTGCACGAATGTGATGTCTTTGATGCTGCTTAGCGATGGTGGTGACACTCA
This sequence comes from Benitochromis conjunctus, assembly GCA_015052645.1. Lineage (NCBI taxonomy): Eukaryota > Metazoa > Chordata > Actinopteri > Cichliformes > Cichlidae > Benitochromis > Benitochromis conjunctus. The sequence goes on from VOQK01041344.1 coordinate 5,915, forward strand.
AAGTGGAGCCAATGAGAACCAAAGGACAATCGATAAGGAATCGAATTGACGAGTCATAACAATATCAGAATAGCTAAATTCTTATCAATTCACCTCCCTACTCCCCATCTTCTGAGGAGCGTCTCTGAACCAGTTTTGAGAGGACATTTGCTGATTGAGTCTTGTGTCTTTTTTTTGTTATTATAGTAAATTCACCATCTGTGATGTCCTGATTTAGATACAGGTGAAGTTTTTCGAATGACCATACAGAATCCTCTTAGAAAGCTTCAGTCTAATCGTGATTTGTTGCAGAAAAAACTCCTCATTACTCTTTATGATGGTTTGCTACAAACAAGCGCAGCCATATGTGAGGAATCACTGATTGTAACAAGAACCTGAAGTGGATATGCCGTGTTTCTACTCATCTGAGGCTTGTTCATATAAAAGTGTTATTCAAGTTGTTTCTCAAACCTTCAGCAACCTACAGCTGGTAAAGTTCCTCTTAACAGGAAGTGTTTGTTAAAACTTTTCTGCTGTTGTTCTTTTCAGACCCAGAACTAGTCATGACTCTACAGGAGCAGCAGGAGTTCACAGGCAACCTGGAGTCAGCCCTCTCCTGGATGCGAGCCATCCAAGAGAGGCTGAAGGCCAATGACAACACGCAGGGTCCCCGTCAGGCCCTGGAGGCCAGGCTTAGGGAGACAGAGGTGGGTTGGTAAAATTAATCTGTGACCATTCCCTTCTGACCCATGCTGCTACTTTACTGCTGTGTTGTTAGATATCTGACCAGTTTCTGACAGGGTCTAACTAGAGGAGACATAACCCGGTGGAAAGCAGCTATTTGATATCAAGCACTGCTGGAATGACATCATGCTGGTTAGTTGGAACTTTCAAAATAAGCAAAGATGGCATTGTTTTCTCAGAAGAATAAATACAAAATTACAGGTCACCAGATATTGTTTCACAAAGTGTTAAAAGGGAATGTCCACAATTTAGACAGAAACAAAATACCTATCTAATTAACCTACCCTGAGCTAATGCCGACCTTGTTCTGATTTTTGTGAGGAGAAATGTTGGAGGTGAGGATGAGCACAATCAGCTCTGCAGATGCACTTACCCAAATCCAAATCCTCTTGAATCTATAATCTAACACGGCAAAAATGAGCAGAGCAAAAGCCAAAAAATACAACGCAGTTTTGCAGGTTCACAGTTTGGGCAGCTGTTGATGTCCTCTGGCCTCTCTGCTGGACTCTTCTGAACAGCTCATGTCGCAGAAGACAAAGGGAAACCCCATATCTCTTCACATAACTTTTATACCTGTGACAATCACACTGTTGACATCTAATCACCTGATGTCCAACCGCACCTTGTCATACACTCTCTGACTTTTTTAAAACAAAGTTTAAACTTTAAAATCACTTCATTATATGTTCATGTTATACTTTATTCCATTACATATGAACATTAAGTCACATGCTTCATGTTTCATTTAGGCCATGCGATTTTTCTTACATTAGATTTATCCTTCGTTCATTCTCTCATGAACATTCTTTCTTTCAATCCCGCCTTTCTCGACAACAGAAGATCCGCCAGTCAGAGGAAGAAGGTCGCGTGAAGATGGACATGGTGCTGGTGGCTGCTGAGCACCTTCTACAGAGTGGAGATGAAGAGCTGAGGAACCACACCCATGCTCAGCTCAAAGACCTGAAAGGCCTGTGGGAAGAGACCTGCACCTACATCACCCACTGTCACAGGTGGTCATCTACACTGTGCAGCTAGCTCAATTCAGCAGTGCAGGATGTATGGTAATGTGTACTGTTACTGGTTGGTTTGGCCTGAGGGCAGCCTTGACTTCATGTACTGTTCACCCAGTGTTTTTGAATGGCTGTACTGTGTGAGTTCAGGTTGGTGTTCCATACTAGAGAAAAAGGCTCTTCCTTGGTGTTGACTCTCTCTGCGTTAGAGTGTCACTTCCTGTTACAACACACAGTGATGTTTTTGTGTATCTTAAAAAATCTCAGAATTCTGGGGGAAAAAAGACCACCCACTTTTTTCTGTTTCCTGTTCCGTACTCTCTGGTCATTCACTCGCTAATTATATTCACAGTATTCATTCTTGTGAATACTTTACTACCTTAGCCTAGCTCATTGCCAACTTGTTTGCAGCTTGGCTTCTTTCCTTATGATTGTATCAGATGTTTAGTTATTCCTCGGGTCCGCACCCTTGAAAAACCCATAGCTAGCCAGGCCCCTGTAGCTGGTGCAGTTCAGTAAACTTATAATTCACGTCGGCAATAATGACATCCGGTTATGTCAATTGCAGGTCACTGAAATTAATATTGAATCGTGTGTAACTTTGCCAAAACAATGTTGGACCACTTGGATGGAGCAGCTCTCATTTCTAGAAATCTGGCCTGAATTTCCATGACTATCCAGGGTTGGGACCAGAAAGCAGAGTTGCAGTCTTACATGCTTGCATAAATCCTATATCTACTCCAAATAAGAATAAATTACAAATCCTCTCAGTCCAGCCACAGATGGGTAAATTGCATTGTTCTAAACACTGAGGAAAAGATTTTAGATATTCTACAATATAAAAACTACAAAGGGTGTTCACGTCCGGGTAAATTTGTCAGAACAGCCCTTCACTGTGAGTGAGATCTTCTCCACCCTCAAAAATGTTCGAACAGTATTAAGCCATAGTGATGCAGATGGAGGCGTGGGAGATTTCCAAAGAAGTAGAATACAGCGTCTGGCAAGAAGGGAACAAAAGGCCAAGATCTCAGTTTGCTAAGATATATTAAGAGGGGTCATTGGAACTCCAAATATGTCAATTAAAGGATCTTCTCGGATCTGAATTCCAAAAGCCCCTGAAAGTACAGAAAAGAAATCATTCCAAAATTTGTGCAACCTTGGACAGGAGAAAAACATATGGCTTAGATTGCAAGGGGAGGTATGACATGTGTCACATTGGTCCAGGAGTGAAGGAAAGATTTTAGATAAACGGGATTTTGAAAAATGGACTCTGTTTATTACTTTAAACTGTATAAGCTGCAGCCTAGCACATGGTGTACTTGAACGTATGGTGAGATTCACCTTGTCCCACCATGATTCAAGCAGGTCAGCACCTAATTCACGCTCCCAGGCGGTTCTGATTTTACCTGATGAGTCAGATTCGATCACCATAAGCATACGATATATATTTGATAGAGGTAATGTTTTTATTAGGCCTAACAACCAGAAGGTCAACCCATGGTGCGTGATGATCTTTCTTTCTTGGCCTTCAGACAATAATTCTGATGGCTAAAGAACCACACGAGACAGGCAAAATAAAAAAGGCAACAAACTTTGACAGCAGCCTAGGTTTAGTTGTACAAACAAATGTGCTTTGTTGGACTTATCACTTTTAATTAAAAACATATTAAATTAGACTTACTGAAACAATGGACCTGACATAAATTGCAGAGTAAGACTTGTCTCTTTCTTGTTTTTACCTTAAAAACAGTCGCATAGAGTGGGTGTGGCTGCACTGGAGTGAGTACCTGAAGGCCTACGAAGAGTTTGAGCTGTGGTTGACAAAGCAGCAATGTAGCCATGATGTCGAGCTAGAGGTGCAGCTGGGCATGAAAGAGAAGCTTTGGCAGGTGGATCAGCAGAGGGTGGTGGTGAGTGATATCAAAGGCCAGGCGCTGCTTCTGGAGAGGCTGCTGGATGAGGCAGCTGCACTGCACAACAGAACCCAGGACTCCAGTGTGGATTCTCAGGCCCAGGAGAGACTGCAGGAAGCATACAATCATGTCAGAGACAGAGCTGAGGTGAGGCACTTATTTGACCTGGTTCTTATGAGAGGTGTAAGGGGGCCTCGCTGTAGGCAAAGTTGAGAAGTCACAGTGCAGTTTGTCTTTGAGGGCCTTTGTTTGTTTGTTTTTTTTTTCTTTTTTAAAATCATTTCCTTTCTTGACTGTTAGTTGTGACCAGGAAGCAGAGTTGTAGTCTTACTGACTGTCTGCTCCCAAACCAACAAAAAACAAACCAAAAATCTGCAGAAATAACAATGTAGCATCTACAACTGCATGAAAAAGTAAAAAAATGAAATGTGGATTATTAAACATTAGGTCTCTGTCACTACATGAATTAATAATTGGAAAAAAAAAAAAAAGGTTTACTCTGCCTTATAGAACCCTGGTTACAGCAGGATGACTACGTTAGTTTAAATTAATCAACACGCCAGAGTCATAATAATTGCTGCCACACCCCCTCCACAGCCTGTGACAATCTTCCACTCCAGTGTAATTAACCACAGACCCAGATGGTTCTCTTTCAAACCTCACTCGATAGCTGTGTCCCAAAACCTCAGACGCAGCCGACGTGGGCTGTATTTGTAGGCCGATTACGTCACAGCGACGCAACATAGGCTGTCCCAATTCGTAAGCTGCAAATGTGGCCGACAAATACGGCCGACATTTCCCCGAATTTGTAGGATGGGTCTGGTGTATCCTACGTGGCCCACCATATCCCAGAATTCATAGCGCCGCCCAGCCTATTCCAGTTTCCACCACTGGCGGCAGCAACTTCGTTTTAATATTACGCTTATTACTCTTTCTGGGTCACAAAATAAACTTCTAATATCAGGCGAGAATGTAGCTGTGTAAACTTCAAATATCTGCTCGGTTTATCA
>VOQK01041345.1:6502-17074 GCA_015052645.1 Benitochromis conjunctus
AATAACTCAGCTGCCCAGAATGACAAATCAGTCAACCAAAGTCTTATCATGATTTACAGCATTCACTGAAATAAGACTTTAAATAAACACGTGGTGCAAAAAACTTTCTGTTTCAGCTTTTAGCAGTGACATTAGTGGCAGATTGACCATCAAAATACTAGCTAATGTTGGACACAGTGACAGACTAGAAGTGGATTTGTGGCTGAAATAAGAGGTTAGACCGTTATGAACACTATATGTCTCAGATGCACTTATGTGACAAGTGGGGCAGAAAGCAATCATCTGCCGGTAATAGATAATATGTAAAGAAAAAAATCGCCTGAACTCATGGTACTGAAAGTGATATCTTTGAATGAAAATAACAGGTTTTCCACCCAGCAAGAGGTCTTTGAAAACATGTGTTTGGATTTGATTGAAAATTGAAAGTTGAGAACATGGTTTTCTCAGATTGCTGTAGAGGTGTCAGGTTTATACACACAAATGCACTCAAATTCGACAGCTTCCAAATAAAAGAAATAGGCTAGATCGGTACAATTTTTGTTTTTGTGCTACTACACAAATACTGATAACTGTAAACCTGTGATTTTTTTCATGCCGTTTTGTTTACTAGCATGCTAAAAAGTCAAGATTAATATGACTGAGTAGTTTATGATGTCAACCATTTTTACTGTAACAGTTAAAACACCCATCATTTATGCTGTAAAGCTGTCAAACCAATTTATCTCCAATTTAAAAAATCTTTACAAAATGTTTAGAAATCAGTTAAAATTTTAACAGTTAGTTGAAAACAACTCATATAGGTCTACAAACAGTAGTGCTAGCCTATAAACCAGGAAAATACCATTAAATGTGCTGAGCAAAAAGAAGCATTATATGAAGTGTGATTCAAAAACCCTTATTGATATATATATATATATATACATATACATATATTTCAATCTTTACAGCATTATTTTACAATCTAGTTGTATAATGAGGTTTATTGTTTTTTATCCTTTTAATTTACAAACTTTCGTCAGGCTTCGTTTTAGTTTACAGACGATACATGCATGCAAGATTAAGGACACATTATAAATCAACCCGGCCTCTAAAGGGTTGGTTCCTTCCTGCTGCTCTTCTCTCACTGCTGCTGCAACAAAGTGAGCAATGACCAGCCAGAGGCGTCAGGATTCACGTGTGAGCGGCAGCACAGTCGCCTCTGCTGCTGCTTCTGCTGAGAGAGTGGGAGTCCCTGATGTGATCCGTGCTGACACTTCAAATATCATTGGTGGATTATGTTGTGACATAACGTGTAAAAATAGCCCATTATAGGAATTAAGATTAGGATTTTTATAAATTTCATCATTAAAATACATCATGTTGGTGTCCGTTTTAGAGTATTTTAATACACTTAGGCCCATACCACCACAGTAGATTATAAATAGGACAATTAAGATGTGATTGAAGTCACAGCCACTGTAGGAGGGAAGAAGCAGTTGGTTTTAGTGACAGTGTGGACAATTAAAGTAAAAATAATTAATAAAAGTAGTTTAAGAATAGATAGCCAAGCTATCATCTGTAGATCATATGACCCACATTCATTCTTGAAGATCTAGGGTGCCAATAGAGAAAGTGTGGGACTGCATAAGGAATTCAACTGTCAGAGAAGTATGTGAGGGTGGCGCAGCACATGTTTGAGGACAGCGTGACAGTGGTGTGGTGTGCGGTAGGTGTGACAGATCAAGGTGGTGGTGGTGGTGGTGGTGGGATTACACCAGGGATCTGCTCTGAGCCCCTTCCTGTTTGCAGTAGTGGCAGGAATGTCCAGCCTGAATGACTATGAGGTTTGCAGATGATGTTGTGATCTGTAGTGAGAGTAGGAAGCAGGTGGAAAAGAGCCTGGAGAGGTGGAGGTATGCTCTGGAGAGAAGACGAATGAAAGTCATTGAATAGCAAATTCATTCTGCAGTCACTCTACAGAAAACAGCGGTTGGAGATTTTGACTGCAGTCATGTGCAGTGAAGTTCTTGTTGCCTTTGTCGTGGTTTGTTCAACGACATGGAGTAGGTCTGTGGCCAGTTGCAGTCAGCTGCTGTCTTCAAAGTGTCTCTGTTACGGCAAAATGGGTGTTTAAAAAGCAATAAGACACCGTCAGTAGCTATCAGGCTGTGATTTGGCTTACATAGGGTGCAAGATCAAGGGAAAAATTTAAAATCAATATTGACCCCAAAGGGTTGGTGGCCGTTTTCAACTGAAAGGGGTCAAGTTGCTTATTGAATGTAAAAAAAATCGATGAAAGTCATAAATCTGTTGCACTTGACATACACAGAAATTCACATTAAACAGAAATTCAAAACAATTACAGGAACACTTTTTAATCAGAGTACAGAATCAAGTCAGTTAACCTCCTAGGACCCGAACTCGTTCTCTTTGCTATTTGGGCTGATTGGGACCTGATGAATGTAAAAACAAAGAATTTCCTGATTTTGTTTTTTACCGAATTTTTGTTTCTGAGAAAAATGAGATCCACATATGAGGACATTCTTTTTACATTTTGATAGAACAGTGGCAGTACAATGTCCTCGTAAGAGGATATCAGGCCCATGTAGAGCTGGATTTAGTATTTTGGTTTAGACAACCCAAAATGTGATGTCCACATATGTGGACGCCAGGTCCTAGGAGGTTAAATTTGTGGGATATTGATTTGATCGGTTCAGTAGCAGAGAGGTTGTTAATGAAAATATTGATGAAACTATAGCAACAGGTCCACTAAAGGGACAACAGTGACACAATCCCCAAAACAGGAATGGTTTTACAGGTTGTACAGGTAGTCCGGTTCTTCCAGGAGTTACATTCAAAGTCTAGACATTGATGTGAAATAGGGATGTTGTTGCCACAGGATGATTAGTTAACAGCAAAATGGCATAAGCACTTAGAAACATTGTTTTTTTTTTAATAAGAATATGACCGATTGACAAATAGTTGAGTCAAGTCCCCTATGATAAACAGACATATTACAAGATGTTGGCAACCTGTCTGTGTTGACAGATTAGTCAGCAAGTACCAGCCTGTCTGAGAGTGATTGCAGTCAGTCCCAGTGGGACAGCAATTATTTGGAGACATGTTCCCTCCACCAGGAGACGTGTGCAACCCTTTGGGTGATGTTATTATAATAAAACACTTTACAGTTTTAACGTTACAGTTTCACAATAGTTTAAAAAGATAAGGCCCACAATTTATAATTTTTGAATGCAATGTAATCTGGAGAAAAATCCCCCCCAAAAATGTATATGAAATCAGTGGTTGGGTCACTGGTTTTCCTTTGGAATTTCTTGCTGTAATTTCTAACTGTGAACTCCGAGGGCTGGATCTTCAGATGATGTTTTCTGCTCATGCAAAGAACTATCAAGAATTTTTTTCATGCTTTTCTGTGTTCCACCCTCAGTTACTTTGAATACCTTCTGCTGTGATGGTTACGCCTATGATTAGGTCTCACACCTTTATTTTCATACCACGATGGTTTACACAGAGTTTGTAATTGTAGAGAAATAATAAATTCATAAATGATAAATGGTACATCGGTCATTCTGACCGAGCACTTAAGGCTTCTCCCCCTCAGTTAAGATCTGCGCTGCACCATGTTTACCGTCTCCAGTGACATATCCATCTCAGCACAGTATAAACTCACACCAAATCCCAGAAAACAGACAGAACTCAGGTATTAGAAACATTTCATTCTAATGATTATGTTCTCATTCAACTGGTTAGATTTTGATTAGATCTATTTTTGATTCTGATTAGATTCAAGCAGGATTCATTATTACCATAATCACATACAGACAAACTCTACTGTAGCACTTTGTATTATTTTAAACATAAAAAGCTGGATATTAAGTCCTTTCATCCTCCCTCAGATGTAATGAGAGATACACTGGGGGACTTCCCACCCCTCGCAACACTTTGAATCTGTCAGTGAAAGCACAAAAAAAAATGAAACGAAATGCCATAATTGTTTGTTTTTCCTCAGTCATGAGGAAGCTACTGCCCCATTTTTACTCTCACATGACTGAGCTATTCCTCATAAGCCACCTTTTCTGCCATTTGGTCTCACTGATATTGTTGCAGTTCATATATGTAATATGTTTTGAACCTACATTATTACTCTTAGAGGCTTTGGTAATCTTTGCTTTTAGTTTGTTAAAAGTTGCTCTACATCTGCAAGCCACTTTGGAACCCACGTCAAGCCCCGCCTCTCATTTCACGCTCTATCACATGTCACAGATGCCTGCTACGTGTTGTGCTGGGGTCTGTCCTCCATAGCACAGACAAATATAAATTTAAGAAAAAAAAACAGCCTTCTCTTGGTTGAACTGAATGACTTTGCAATAACGCACACACATACACAAAAAAGGAAACAACATAAGATTAAAAGTGTTGGTTTGGTTTTGAGATGTACAAAGTTAGACTTAGATTGTTTTACTTTGACCACCCGCTGTAAGTTTATTAGATTTTAGTAAGGTACTGCTCTGGTAGTGTTACATTTTCCATTACAGCTAAAAGTACTCATGACACAGATTCAGTGCAGTTTGTCCCAGCTCCAGCACAGACGCTGTGCCTGCCACCCACAAACACACATTTAGAAAATTAAAAATGTGTCATCGAGTTTCATATTTTAGTTCCAAATGCATACAGTGCATCCATGACAAATCAGAGCCCAGATTACCCCTCCTTTCCCTCTTAATTAGTTTTAGAAATTTTAAAAAAAGGTCAATTTATCACAAGATTTTTGGCCTCAGCAGTCTTTTCATCTCTGGAGGAACATGGCAGGGAGAGATACAATGAAATGTCTTGTGTACAATCAAAATCATCTTTTTTAGCCACAGGGTCGAGATTTGAGCTTTGTGCTACAGCAGAGGAAATCGTGGAAAAAGAGGCTGGAGCAAAGACTTCAAAGCTCAGTGTGAGTGTGTGTTGTATTGGCAAGGTTTAATTTGAGTGAAGATGTGAACTCAGCAGGGAGTCCTCTGATGACTTAACCCAGCTTTTCATCTCTTCTACAGTGACACAGCCTTCCAGCGCTCAAAGGCCATATCCACATTCAGCTTTAAAGCAGTGACTTCATCTCCCGCTTCCTGCTGATATCGCCGTCCATATTAAAACAGCGCTGCCCTTGTGGATATCAGCAGCAAAGAACTGCTAGAGCGTCTTGCCTGAACTGGAAGTGGGCACGTGTGGTGGTGTGCAGATTGATTGATAGATCAAGTTGTCATTCTTTAAGAAGTGATTTTATATTTTGTGCTTGTTTTGGATGCTTTATTTAGATTCATTACCAGCCAGAACTCACAGACACATACATGCACACAGGAAAATGAACTCACAATGTGACAGTACAAGCTCTTGCTTGTCGTTATTGCTGTTATTCTTGTTGTATCAACTGATTGGAAGCTATTACTACTTGTGTTTTTTAAATATGTGTTTATGAAAATATCCAAACAGAGGTTGTCAGTAGACCAAAACCTTTGACACAAGTTTATATATAAACTGTGAAGGAACTATAGTCATGTGAGAAAAAAAAACATTGACTGTCCTATTGCTTATACACCTTGATTGTTTCCTTTTTAATGTCTGTGGTCTGTGCTGCACGACCTAATGTGGGTCAAACGTTGGCTGGTCTTACATTTGACTCCAAAGTACTTTGAAATACAGAGTTCATGGTCAAATAAATGACTGCAAGGCACCCAGGGCCTGTGGCTTCAAAACAAGTACAAATCATCACCCCTCCACCACCCTGCTTGACAGTTGTTATGAGGTGCTTATGCTGATATACTGCGTTTGGTTTTCATCAAACATGGCGCTGTGCACCATGGCTAAACATCTCTACTTTGGCCACATCTGTCCAAAGGACATTGTTTTAGAAGTCTTTCTAGAAGTCTGATTGATTCAGATGCTGCTTTGCAAAGCTAAAAGCTGTCAACATTTCAGAGGTGAACACACTCACTTGATAAAAATAATTAATAAGGAGCATGACTATTACCACCTGACTACTACTACGTTCCTATGGAAGCAGTAAGCATGAACTTCCTTTTTTTACATAACTATCGTTGAATAAGTAGATTTGTTGATCTTACACGTAGGCAGCACAAAAGCCACTGTGATATCAAACACTGGTTTGTGAAGTCCAATGATAAAGCTTCAAGCTGAACATTTTCAACATGTGATTGGCAAGTCATTAGCCAATGAGCCGATGTAGTCATCAGGAGAGAGTTACTGGGATAAGAGAACAAGGAAGCTTCAATAAAACTGGAAGACTTTCTGCAACCCACTGCTGGTAAGAATGCATGTTTAAGGCTTCAGTTTTCAGACCCATAAACTTCATCCACCTTTTATACAGTCTATGATTTCAACTTGTATCATCTGGCATGTTATATTAACCTGTTGAACAGTTGATCGACCAAACCTTGACTATAGGAAACACTCATTCTTTTTCACACACTCGACCAACTCAGTGTGAGTGTGTGAAATATCAAACTCTTTATCCGTTATGTGCCCATCTATAATTTCAGGTGGTCTCTGTTCTCTGACCTGACCGGTGTGTGATTTTCTCACTTTCAGAGCAGGGTAGCCGAAAGACGACTTGGGTCTCATGTGGTGCAAAGTGACCAAATTAAACATCTCCATGGTTGGCAGACTTCTACCCTGTTAAATAAAGCTACCGTAACTAAAACAGCATAATCCTCAAATGTTAACCATGTCTGCATGTTCCTCCAGTTTCGTTTTACTTGAGCAGAGTTTGAACCATCATGTGTTGTTTTCCATCAACAGAGTCAAAAGCATTTTAACCTGCTGTCACGAAACACCCACTCAGGTAATCAACCTGCCATTACAGCCAGCGTGGGTGACTCTGACAGAAGCTGTAATCAGAGAGCGCTCGCTCACAGTCGTTACAGGGCCAACACAAATGGAAACATGCTTACAAAATTATTATTATTTAAACAACAAAATGATCCTGCTGTATACCGAGCAGAATTGTTAGAAAATAGCATCAAACAAAGACCATAGTTTAAAGCACAGTTCAGACGGGACTGAGATTACACAGGTAGACATTAGAAAAAATATTCCCCGTCGTTTGTGATAGTTTAACTCATTCTGAGAACATTTTTAACCTCGGCAAAAAAACAAACAAAAAAACCCACAAACCTCAGTCATTTTTTTCTATTACCTACTGACAGTAGTGTGTACAATGATGAACAGAGGATGTCACTACCCAACCAGGCTATACAGGTTGGGTAATTCAATAAATTTAGAGTGAATACTAATTGTTCAAATTAAGACTTTAGTGTTTTTCTGTAACTGTGACTTACATGGTGTCATCTGTCCTCTGTCTTCCAGAGCAGTGCAGAACCTTTTTGATTTTTTTTCTCGCAAAGCCTAATCTCCTGGTATCCTGTGTAACCAGTGGTTTGCACCTTGTTGCAGACCCTGTGCATTTCCATTCATGAAGGTGTCTCTTGACAATGAGCCACCTACAGTCTCGACAGTTGTTGACTGGGCCATTCGTTGTAGAAGGTTTTATCTTAACCAAGGAAAGATGTCTGCAATCGTCCACTTCATTGATCTTCCAGACCTTTTGATGTTGCTGAGCTCACCAGTGCTTTCATTCTATCTCAAGTTGATTTGGTGCTTCCTTTTGCTATACTTGGAATCAGTTTGTCAAAGAACAACAAGGGAACAGGTCTCACCTCCCCAAACTGCTTCTCGTCAAGGTGTCAAATTACTTTTGAGGCTCTAAAAATGGTTGTAATTCCTAAACAGTTGATGTTTGTTAAAGCCCCTGAATTGCAGCTGAAAGAAACAACAGAAAACTTCAGTCAGTAAAATAAGATCTTTAAAAATCCCTTTTTCGCCCAAACTTACCGGCTGTACAAGGCTACATTTCTTATTAATGAAATTCCCCAAAGTAACTGATGAGGAGGAGATGAGGACAATGAAACCAAGAGACTCGCTGTTGCAGTTGCTTTTTTTAAATCAAACCAACACTCATCTATAATTGGACAAGCGAGCTCTACGTCATCTCTGCTTTATGCGGTTGATGAGGTTCTCTTGGCTTGTTCAGGTGGTGGCCTCCAGCGAGCACTGAAGCAGTTTGCAGCAGAATGTGCGGTGGCAGGAACAAGAAGCTTTCAAATCTGAGCCCATGGTCCTGAGCTGGAACAGGGTGGAGTGCCCACTCTGGGCCAAGGACAAGTTTTGTGCCCCAAGTGGAGGAGTTTAAATATCTCGGGGTCTTCTTCACGAGTGAGGGGGGAGGGGAGATTAATAGACACTTTGCAGCCACGCCTGCAGTGATGCGGATTCTGTTCCAGTTCGTCATGGTAGACAGAGAACTGAGCATAAAAGGGAAGCTGTGGATTTACCGGTCCATCTACGACCCTACCCTCAGCAATAATCATGAGCTTATGTAGTGACTGAAAGAACGAGATGACAGATACAAGCAGAAAACATTAAACAGTTGCTCTTTAACAGGAAAATAAATGAAGGCTTCTGAGGCTTTATGTTGCCACTACATTCGGCACCAATTAGGCATGTTTTGGTATAAAGATGAAACCAAAATAAATTCTCAGCTTTGTACACTGTCCAAGACAAAACACACAGGAGACAAGAAATTCAACCAGGGAAAAGTTGGTGTTCTCTGTATTTATTCGGGGGTTTTTTCTTCCTTTGCTGTGCTCTTTGTGAGGAGCATAAATATTTTACAGAGCGAGAACATCAGTTTGGTTATTTACAAGATAAAATAAATGACGTACAACTCACAATGTCGGCTTGTGTTTGGAGAGCTGGAGGGGGAAGAGGAGTGAAGGGAAGAAGGAAAAAAAAATAACCTACAGCCATTTTACGGTTTGACTCGGTGGACCTAAGTACCCCAACCTTGACTCTGACTTCACAAACAGAAACAAAGCGGGAGCTAACAGACTGTGGCAAGATGGCACGACTGAACACACGGGAGCAGCAATGGCAGAGGTCTAAACCAGGGAATTATTCCATAGAAGGAATAAAGCAGATAAATGTGTCTTCAGCAGTCATCAGTCTATTTTCTGATGACTTTCATGCTTCAAAGGGGGGAAAAATGATTATGGCAGTAGTTCATTTAACAAGAAAGTTCCCTACAATGGCTGCTTTGAACAAGGTCATAAACATGCAACTGGAACCGGTGACTTTTTTGTCCTCTTAAGCTCAACTGGAAAAACTTGTGACTTGTGAACATTAACCATAAGACTCCCTGGCTGCCCCCTTTTAGCCAATATAACCAAGTACTGTTTGGTTGAAGCTGGACGTGTTGTCGTCCGCCTGTTTTGTGCAGTTTCAATTTGGAAAATAATAATCTCAATATTAAAACACGAAGACTGCAACTGAGGATTATTTTTATTATCTGTTTAATTATTTTCACACTGCCCGGGAATACTTCAAATTCCTTATTTGGATCAATCAGCAGCTCAAAATGAAAGGATTATAAATGTATTGTCATGAAAGACATTAAAAGAACGGCCTTTTTGATTTTCAGATGGTCACCAGATGTGTACTCCATCTGGCTGAAACCTGACAGGTAAGCAGGAGCAGTTTCCACAGGAACGTACACCAAGCTCTTGATTCACTTTGAGATCATTCAACTTTTGATCTCCATGTTCCTCCGTGGGAAAACTCGAGGTGCCCAACACGAACACTGAATAATTCATTTATTTAAAAAGCGAAAGTTAGCTGTGATCTCTCACCTGTGTTCAACATGCCCACACACACAGCTGGGGCACAGCCCAAACACCAGGTCCGCTCATCAACGCTCACACAGATCCTGACGTCGATCGATACGCCCGCAGGTGTCGCGGCTAATAATTCAGGCAAACAAATGCGACTCGTTCAAAGCCGGGTTAAACCGGATTGAGCCGCTCAAACTTTCAGGTAAATCAGAGATGAACCTGAAGACCGTGCAGTTTTGAAAGGAGGAAACATCTGCTGTTCGAGGAGTAATGAAGGAGGCTGAGGAACACTGAGGCGAGAAAAAACCCCACCATTATTAAATTGATGCTGCTGCTGTTTATCGTTGTCATTAAGGAGAAAACTGAGGTCGTTTCCTGATGCCAGAGTCAAGTTTACCAGTGTGTTGTTTGTGTGTTTTCAACTCTTCACTCACACACAAAGAAAATCGTGTATGGAGGAATACATTCCCATTTAGAGCTAGCACACTGAAAAGGCACTCGTGCTAAACCGTGTAATGGATAACACTAGTGGGTCCCGACTCACAAGCATTCAGCTGAAAACAGGAAATGATGCGACTCAAAAGAGCCCCAACCTGAACACAGAGTAACAAGAAAAAGCTACTGTTTTTATTCTATTATTATTTAAAGTAGGTCAAAGGAAGTGTTCGACACAAGTATCAAAGAAGACAGAAAGGCTCACCACGAGTCTCCCTCTCAGGGTGGAAGAGAGCGAAGAAGAACGAGGAGGAGGAGGAGGAGGAGGAGGTTTGTGCGTTTCGACTCAAGTGCAACTTAAGGGTTTTTTCTGGGTTTGAGACTTGGAGTAAAGGAGGGAGACATGGGG